>DWKW01000744.1:0-14864 GCA_018250115.1 Doberes anticus
CAGATAGGACTTCCGTTCTAATTGAGGTTGGATGTGGATGTCCATGGGCTGCAGTGACCACTGAACATCAGGTGGCCTGCATTCTCGTTTGCTATTCTATTGATATTTAAAAAAAAAAACAAAATCGTCAAAGCTTAAAAATCTGACATGTTTGACTTACTTAAAAGGTAAGTTTTTAGATAAGCAAATAAGTTAATCTTCACACTAACAGATATATTAGACGTTAAATAAGATTTTTCATTTGTCTTTTATAACATCATTTATACTTTATACTTTAATATCTATATACGTCACGGTTAATTAACCAAGTGCGGATGAAAGATTGTTTGATTTTATTGATTTATTTCTTACAGTACCAAGAAAGTGTAGACCCTAAGTATTTGTTATCAATTTCAACTCGATATCTCCACGCGTTCCTCAGAAAAAGGGTCTTGACTGAGAGTTAAGGTTAGGGTTGAACCCCCACCTTTTTTTCTGATCAAATTTATAGTTTACTTATTTTCAATTATATTTAGAAAGAATTTAAATTAAACTAAAACATAGGTGTCTGTTTTAGTATTATAACTTTTTTTAAATTTAACTTTTCAATATTAACAAAATCCATTTGAATAGACTTCCTGAGAATATTATTATGACTGCACTAGTACATAGAGGTCAACCTAGAGAAGAACCCTATCTTTGGTTGTTGATCAAAGGCGCATAATATGGATTATGATCATACTTCTATGATTTACCAAACAAGTAATTTGCCACTTATTTAAGACTGCACTACTACTGTAATGTTAACTGTATTTTATGAGATACATAAAAATAGGGTTTATTACCGTAAGCCGTGAAAACGCCGGAAAACTGTTTTTTTAACGACGTTATTACAAAACATAGATTTTTTATTTATAAATTTGAAATTATAAAGTTTTTACATATAAACCTTCCTAAAGAAATTTTCGAAATGATAACCGCATAGAAATCCTTTATTTGGAAGGGTTAAGCGGACAAACAAACAGATGTGGATAGCGACTCGTTTTATACTATTTATGTAATCCTATTGAAATAGGATTACAACTTAAACGTCTTAGAATACTTGGAAATTCAACTTAACCATGCTGTTATCAAAAGTTATTATAATACTTAAGTTATATAATACCTACCTATTATAAAACAAAGATTTTCTTGGACCTTAAATTCGCTTATAACTTCTGACACGGTTTATTGAAATTCTTAAGGTTTGATTGTATAGATAATATAAAATAACTAGGAACATAAAAATTCTTTAACCTATTGTTAAAAAATATTTATTCTATCAGGTGTAATTTTTTTATTTCTTGTTAGAACCATCTTGTGATTATCGAAAACTTATTAAAAGGGCTTACTCTTGTTCTTCCAAACTTTCACTTTTATAAAATAAACCTCTAATACACTGCTAATTTATGCCGGTGATGACTAGAACTAATCATAAAAATAAATCATATAAATTAAACACTTAACGCATAATGTGTTCGTGGCTGTATCATGTAGCGGAGTGAGTAATGTTGTAGTAAATCGAATTTGAATAAATTGTCTCGAACAAGGAAACACCAGTTCCAAATGTCGTTAGCAGTCGTGTCAACGGACTCACCCGGCCACCTCGGAGTAAAGGCAGAATACCTACTAACGTTTTGAAATGATCGGACATCCGTTCACATATCTGAGATAGAGAGCAGGTGTAAATGTGCTACTTTGAAATATCGCCTTCCAAAACGAAAATACAGAAAAGCAAAGCAGCTAAATCAGTGCGGTTGGTGTAGTTCTATTTCATTTGCATCTCATAATACGCAATTTTTTTCAAATAAAAGTACAAAATTTATAAGATTTATACATTTACTTGACGTACGTCATTCAGCAAATATCTTTTGATCGGCTTTGAGCACCCGCTCACGCCTGGGTACGGTTGACCAACGAGAAAAAAACTCTCGGCAAACCAGCCGGTAACCCACTTATCTAACTGTAACGGGGTTTTCTATATAACCTTACATGTTACATTGGCAAAGTGACAAAAAACAAGAACCTTAAATCACCATCGTTATCTGATGGTACAATGGAATCAATCAGACTGACGACGTAACTGCCAACATTGTTTTACTTTTAAATTAATTGCTTCAACAAAATTATTTATTGAATAGCTGATGAATGAGTTTCGAAACTAATAATTAAGCACAACAGCCTTCCTGATTTATTGATTTACGACCGACGGTAACAATACAAACACTATGAAAAATTTATTCTCTAATTACAAAGCATTGTGTGGAACGTTGTTCGAATCTAAATTAATTGAATAGACACTGAGAAGTAGGTAAATACAGTGAAGGAGGCAGAAAGATTTTGAGCCAGGGTTAGTCTTCGATTACAATACAATGGATCAAGAGATTGCAGCCAACACAAGATAGTAAATTAGGGTTCGTTACAACTAATCTCAGGTATATAGGTGTTTCTTACAATTAAAGTGGCCGTAAATTGCTTAAATGGTTACCACCGTCGCGGGTACGAACGGCCATTAAAGTGGCTGTCAATGGTTGCAAACGATTTGTTATTTAGTATTTATCGTCATAAAGACGAGTTATGTGGGGTATTTGTGTCAGAGCGCACAGTCCCTGGCGCAGCGTGTCCAACAGGGTAATTGAGAACGTGAATATTGGATTGAATGTTCACTTTTGATAAATGTTCAGTTTCTATCACTTGAAATACCTACTTGCCACAGTTGTACAAAATTCGTATCAGAAAATCATGATATAATTGTTCATATAACTTTAGGTAGGTACTGCATTTTTGTTACGTTATGTATACGTTTTTTTAAATTATACTACTTATAGATAAATATAGTTGTTTCTACAAAAGGTAAAATATACGTACTTTAAAACCATACCTTACGGGAAGTGTCTTTACCTTACAAATAAGGAAATAGCAGAAATGAACTAGAAACTTCAATTTTATTTATTACCCCTTTTCTATCGAATAGCCTCCAGTGCCCCTATTAGATCACGGTAATGCATCAAAGCTAATATTCACTCATTTACTTAAACAATCAAGCCCTTTGCTTTCTCCATTGAATACAAACATCATTCTGCTATTGGAGCCGTTTAGCGACGATCCCAATTTAAATATTACGGTATTTATTGTGAACCATGAAACCTATAAAAAATAATGAAATGCATTACATCACGTACATATTACAACGAAGCCTTTCGACAATTATTCAAACTGATTTATATGGAAGCACATCAGTCCGTATGCATCGGGAAAATAGATTGAACGTTACGTGTCTACTGTAGTCTGCTATCTTTTCGAAAATCTAGATGTGTAGTTCGATAAGGATAACTGTAATAAAATAGAAGAACTACTTGACTTTTAAGGGCATTGTTACTTCATGCAATATTAATTATGATTTTTTCATACGCAAGCCCTTTTTCTCTCTTTACCGTTTACTAGCCGGGTCGACCTTTTTCAAGTATTGTAGAATAAATTACAACAAACTCTAGTACGACACAGTAGAAGCTCATCAGAGTATAAATGCAGGTGGAAATCAGTGAAAAGAATTCCTCGTCAGTACACAGTATCTTCGTTTTTGGCCCTGAAGAGGTACAAGGCTGTGATTGCGATTCTGATATGATGTCGAAACTATTACTGCGATTAAAGCTAAAATACCGCATACAGCAAATTTGAATCTACATAAACCTATTAAACAGAAATGAAATGAAAACACTTTTTTGTATATATTCATATCTACGGGCTGAAACTGAAACGAATTCCAAATTTAAAAAAAATGATTTTAGTTACGGCTATTTCAATTATATCAATAATTGATTAGTCTCTTCGATATCGATTCTCATCGTTATCCTGTTTATGAAACGGTTTCCCGAGGTTAGTTGTAATTTCTGTTTCAGCTGGATATCAATATAATGGCGTGATCCACTCTAAAGAGTATTTCAGTCAATTGCTAAAAACAATCTATGGGCTGTTTATTTTACATTCAGTTTGTTTCTTCCGCAACATAAAAAGAAATAAATATTTACATTAAAGTAGGACACGGCAAAGCTTATAAGTCTCCAGCGTTCATTTACAATCAAGTGGCGTACTTAATAGGTACTTAAGTAAGTGACTACATACTAATTAGTTATAAGATTTATGAATGTACATCGTCGACGAGTGACAATATCTATCGATCTTATTTAGTTTCTTTGTCAACAACCTTCCATTGTGCAAACATGGTCTTCGTTTACGCAGAAGTTAGATAAAGATTGTCTCCGCCTTATTAAGATGGAGCGTTTAACGACGTATAAATGTATACCGTCCATATATTAAGGAGTAAAATCAGGATGTCCTTTTAAAAATGAAAAAAGATCAGCACACTTCAGTTACTCTTTTAATAACATACATATATTTTTATACATACATTTAAAATTATTTACTCCGAAAGGTTTTCCTATATTTTTTTTTTATTAGATCGATAAATTTCCAGTTAAGTTTTTATTTTAATATAATTCAGACGAGACATCCTTATTGCTTTTGGGATAGCGTTGTATATCGTTTCATATATTGCTACACAACTTTTGTGGTAGGGTGTTGTCTTAGGTATTTTTCCTAGTACTGTTGTACCTTACATAAGATAATTGGTGCCTTGTATAAGATTAATATCAACTGCTTCTTTAAATGACTCTGGATGTGACTTTACAAAGTATGATGATGTCCCCGAAATATACATACAGGACAAAATGAGAAGCCTTATTTCTAAGGAACAAGAGCTTTATTTATATCTGAATAATGATCACAGATCACTAAGCCGTAGTTTAGAACGGATGTTATACGCGTTTCACCATGAGTAAGGAACTTTTGGCATAAGTTTTCTTGAGCTACGTAGTACATAAATAAATTTTCGCAACTTTCCGCAGACGTGATCTAGATGTGATTTTCACAGACAGTATCGATCAATTTTTATAGATATTAAATGTGGTATCTGATGTTTGATGATGAATGCCATCAGTATTCCTCCATTAATATTAATTTTTTCCTCCAGAAAAAAAATGTAAAAATAAAATCATAATGATCATATTGTTATTGTTCTACTCAATGAATTATTTGATTCAATTACTTTTACAATCATTTGACAAAAATTAATAGCTCGTATCGAACAAAATAGGAAACTTGGTCCGTATATTATTCGATCGTATGGTAAATATACCCAGATACCAAAAAGCTTAGATTAATGATACGAGTATTATAATAATAATAACTAGTGTGTGCTCGTGACTCAGTCTTCTTCAGATAAAGGACCAAAAATAATAATGCTTGATTAATATTTGCTGATATTTATTTTATGTAGATATTTGCTGAAGATTAATTAAAAGAATAATGCTATTTAAAAATAAAATTTGTTGAATAACACATTGAATTTTCGTAAAACTCCCTGAGCCTCACTTCACGCCCTGATTCTCGTAAAAACGTTACAATTTATTAACAATTTCTTACACCCTTTAAATCACAAGCTGTAAAATTATTCGATTGCGATTGCGAAATTGCGAATGCTATTTTACATACTTAGGAGATGAATTTTGTTAAATGATGATATAATAATAAGCTTTTACATTTTTTTGTATAGCATGAAATTTTAAGTAAATTATACTTGCATCAGTTTAAATGTTTTCCGTTCATTGTTGGTAAACTCTTAACCTATTTTTAAAAGTCCCTTAAAAATAAAATTTAATTATAGTTTTATGTAAAAGAAGTGGCCAACGAGCATGCGGGCCACTTGATGTTAAGTACTTATGTTAAGTACTACAGCCCATGATCAACCTCACCCAACCGACTTCTACTATTTGCTACTCCTGGGGAATAATGGCTGGAATGCTATCATCACCAACCCATTATTGTCCCACTGCTGGGCACGGGTTTCCTCTCATAGATGACAGTGTTTAGGGCATAGGCCTCCATGGTATTTTGGCAGGCGGACTTTGGCATTGTCGATGGAATGCTATGAGTAAATAACACTTTCCATGTCAATTTTATGATCTTTGTTTGATAATAATGTTGGTCTGATTTCTCGAACACCACCAATAAATCTAAACAACGATACAAATCGAAACGGACCTTGTATCTCGCTGAGAGACATCTATGTGGATAATGTCGATAAAGATAAATAGAATTGATGTTGATTAGTTACCCGTAAAAGATACAGTTAGTCTAATCGAGTAAGCGGGTACGAGCCGGCGCGTGACTGCTTTCCAATTAATCAAATCAAGATTATTGATTGAGACACGATTAAGCAGTGCTTGGAGTCCGAGTATAGTTGGTATGCAAAACATAAACGTTTCTGCGGATTCAATGGGTTTCTTTTTACGTAATATGCTACTCAAGACTTATTTCATTTTTTATTTTTAAATCAATGTTACCCTAATTTTCTAAAACTCTCGAATAGAATTACTATCATGTTGTATGGATTGGTATATTTATGTATGTAGAGATTTGCAGAGAATTGAAAATAAAAAAATACTAATTCGTAGTAAGAGAGGAACTGCAATGAGGATCGATATTATCATTATTTTGCGTGACTATGCTTCATTTTCGCAAAATACTGTTTTAATAGGATTTTTTTTACCTTAAAAATTTAAGGGTTTTCAATGTTCCTATTGTACTTCTTCCGCTAGTAATGTCGGAAAAACAAACGAGCAGGCAGGGCACCTGATGTTAAGTGCTCACTGCAGCCCATGGACATCCACATCAAACTTCAACTAGGACGGAAGTCCTTTCTGAGGTCGTCAGTAGATGCGTTGCTACTCTTGAGGACTAAGTTGGAATGCCTCCTGTCCAGTGTCTTTTTGCCTTACCACACCCTTCAAACCGAAACACAGCAGTTCTCACACTGCTGCTGTGGTGCCGCTGCAGGCGAGCCTTCGACATAAGACTCTACCACTGTCAAAATACTATTTGTATATTGCACATGCATGTCTTTAGAGATCTTACGCGACTGTTAAGATTTGAAGTAACTTCTGCTACAATTGTGACGAAGGGTAACAACGTTCTTCGTTTTTTTTTACTCTTGATTGTTTTAAATTCTTAATCGACGCGGATATAGTCGCTGACAAACATATATAAATATCTAATAACATAACATTTCACACTCACAGCTCCACAGTAGTGGATTCCCTGTGTATGTACCCTGTATACATTTGTGTGTGTGCACCATGGGCACACCCAAAGACAAGCATACAAACCCAGACCGTACCCCGTACCCAGACCGGGTACACAAATCTAAAATCATTAAAATTATTGCCCCGCTGGGTATCGAACCCAGACCGGCATGTTTACCACTGCGCCGTATGGGTCGTCAATACTAACTTTAATGTAAGGTTTGTTGGTTATTAACAACTTCAAAAGACAGAGCAGTTACGTTAAGGGTAAAATCAGAAAATAATGTACATTGCAGCATTCGTCACTATGATAATTAGATTCCAAAGCATCCGCGTTTTGAATATATTAGTTTCTTCTTTTATTTCAGTCAGAATGTAGGTCGGAACCGTCACGCGTGTTCGTAGTCTTTCTTATGGTCCGAGTCACGGTACGTCATTCTCCCTCGCCGTCCAATCTTTTGTATTACCCACAATTGCTTTACAAGTAATGTCGTGCTTGATCATTACATGTTGGAGACGTTTGAGAACAATAGAATACGCTTCTTTTAAAAGTGGCTGAGTAACTCAAAACTTTGTAATATTACATATTACATATCGGACTTGCCTTCTTCTATTTTTTTAATTGTAAATTATTGTTAGTAAATTATATAAAATCTGTTATGATTTTACCTTTTTGAAAATAGTGTACGCAAGAACTGTACGATAGTATGTCATTATCATCATCATCAACCCATTGTTGTGCGTTATTTTTAATAAATATAACTTATCTATTTATTGTTCCACAAAATGAAATTTACGGTAATATCGGAAGATCTTTGTTCTTGAAGAATTAAATTCTGGAATTGGTGTACAAATAAATTGACGATGGCATTTGTATATCTCTTAAGTTTGAGGCACTTTGTCCATTTAGCGAGTTTAACAATTACCATAGGCATTTAATGTAGTTTGCAATTGGCCTTTCCATCATATCATTTAAAGAAATATTTAAAGAGATATCGCAGATACAACAAAAAAGTTTATTTGATATAATTTAACTATTTGATATTTTTTTAATGTAGTGTAAAAATAAACCAACCGATAAACGAACTTTTCGTAACGATGGACTGGTTATATCCGATTCAATTAATCGGTTAGTACATGTGTCTAAATCAGTCGAAGTCTTGTGATATTTGCACAGTTGCACCTATTTGTGTCGTAAAGCAGCAGTGTGATAACTGCTTTCGGTTTTAAGGGTGTAGTTAGGCAGAAGACACTGGACAGGAGGCATTAGAACGTAGTCCTCAGGAATAGCAACGCTCCACATATAACCTCAGATAGGACTTCCGTTGATCCGTTCTAGTTGAGGTTTGATGTGGAGGTCTATGTAGCGACCAGTTAACATCAGGTAGTCTGCATGCCCGTTCGCTATTCAGTTAATATATTAAAAAAAGAACATTTACAAGTATATGCCACATTAGGAAATTGTCCCCGTGCGCAACCGGGGCGGGTAGCTAGTTTATTGTATACTATTCACAATTTAATGCAATTACAAACATTACATTACTGTATCTACAGAACAAACATAGCTTTTCTCAATATAAATATGTATTTGTCCACGCTAGTCGTCGAATTTACACCAATTTTAGGTGCTGCGTATACATATATGTATGTATTATCATTGAATGTACCTGAAAGGCCGGGATCCGTTGTGAAACTGCTTTTATTGAATCCACAAATGGCAAGATAAGTTTTATGTCTAACATAAATCACATAAAGGTGTAAAAAAACTCTTCTTTTAAGCCTTCAGTGCAGAAGGAAAACTCATTAACCATTGCTTGTGTCTCAAATCGACAGTGATCACTTATCAACAGGTGGCAGGCACGCAATTATTTTTTATATGCAGCTTTTGATAGACTAGCAAATGAGCATACAGGACATCTGATGTTAAGTGTTCACTACAGCCCATGGACATCCATGGTTGTATGTGGATGCGTTGCTACTCCTGAGGACTAAGTTGGATTGCCTCCTGTCAAGTGTCGTGCTTTACGTTTGGTGTTTAGCTTCTATATGATGGATACGTAACGAATGCAACAATAATATTAGCGTCCATTTGTATTATTTAACGTGCTTTTTTATAATATACAGATGGCGAAAAATATCATGTCATGAAAATATGATATCATAAAAATATAATATACGTAGAAGTAGTATACATTTATATGTTAAAATTCAATCGTACAGAATAGGATGTATTTTATATAGAAATCTACCTAAAAAAATTGTCTTGGTACTGACAGATGAAACAGATTATCATTAATTAGAACCGTCCAACAGTATTTGTGAACAAGTGCTCTCTGTAAAAAAATAGGTCATAGGTATATATTCTTATATATCTTATTCATAAAAGACTCGTACAAGATTAATTGATTATGGTCCACTATATTGATTTATTTATTATTAGCCTCACAGTCTCAAAAACAATATAAATATTTATCACTTCCTGACTACCTATGTATTTTTCTTAAAAAACCACAAATTTTCATTTTGTTTTTTTACCTTATGGTGTATCTTTTAACTAATTAATTAATATTAATGTCTTAGGACATAGGCGACTTAAAAAACCTTCACTATTTTAAGTGAAAAATCTTCAAATATTTAGTCGAGGAGCGAATCTGAACTACTCGTTCGAAAAATGTTTTGTAAAGGGAAATTTTTACTAACATTAAATGTTCCAACGATAAACATGCATTTAAAATGTATTAATTCTATTAAATTTATAATTACTAAATATTAATAATATAATTACTAATATAATTATATTAAATATACAATTACTAATATTTATAATTATATTAAAATTAATTTCAATTATTAAACATTGTTTTGTCATATTTTATCAAACTGTGACCTAACCTTAATATACAGATAACGTAGTCGCGGACTTTTTTACAGGCCTTTTTAAAATGTACCTACAACTTTTTTTTTTATTTTAAAACTATTTATATTATTGTCTCTTTCCGTTTAGGCAGTGTTCCTAATTGCAATCGTTCTACCATTTTTTCGTCGAATTGAGTTGCAAAGTTGGTCTCCACAAAAAGTCCTTTGATTTTAATGGTATAATATTTAGCCGATGTCCACCCTAAAGATCCATTCTAAATATAAGTGAAAGATTTTTTAAACTTGGATGAGTTGTTTCCGACATTACCTCCTAAGTTAAAGTTTAGATACCTACTTATAAATTTTACCTTTTTACAGTATTCGTTTATATAGGTATTAATATATAGGTATTCGTATGTATAGGTATTAATTATTTACTTTCTTCGGAATAACTATTCAGAATCTATGGCAGGCTTATGTTCTATTTGTTCGTTGTAATACTTATCTGTTTTGTAGTATTATGCAAAATAGTTCTGTTACTAGTTTTACAACACCATGCAATACATTTTGTCCACCAATCCACATATTCAGCATGGTGGACCACCATGCAGGCCAAGTTGCCTAAACCCTCTCGTCTCGGAGAGGAGATCTGTGACAAGCATTGGAACAATGACGATGATACATTTAAAATAAACAATTTTTTTAATGCCCAATCACGCTAACATGACATTATGTAGAAGATAGTTTTTATAACGTGTTTTCCATTACGGCGTTATTTATAATCTTAAACTAAGCTACAAACATCGTATTGTACCAACTGTTTTGGCACTATGACGCATGTGATGACGACGAAAGATTAACCAATCCATTCCTTGGAGTCAGTACAAAGTTATAGAGACGATAAATCAATCCACTGTCTGACCACACACGAAGAATTCATTGACGTACGCGAAATTACATAGTGGCGTTAAATGATTGGTTATTATTAACGCCTAGACACCTTCTTTGAGCCTACGCAATATTTTAAGTAAAAATAAAAGTAAATCTTAATTATGAACTTAGCGTAATGTAGCAAAATATTCATAAGATTCTTCTAATCACTTAATGTGCCTAATTAGAAATTACAAAGTGTCCCATTAATGTTTCAAGCACGTCGCATGCTTACAAGGTGAGGCTCCCTGTCACACATATTCTTGGGCACATTATACATTAAGGACAAGGCATCGAGCATGCTGCGCTTAACAGAATTTCCTATGCTTCCCACAGGGCTAGGATTCCGCACTTATTGGATTTCTCACAGTGTTAATATACAAAGCAGTATGAAGTAAAATAATTTATTATTCTCGCGTTTGTACATTTTTATTAGCTCGGCTCTTTCCGGTACAATTTCTTAGATTCTATACTGCGCAACGTGAATACACGAGATTTAACTATCTTTTAACATTTATTTACATATAAACATATATTTTTGTAATTTTTGCCATCAACATCGACCCATTATTGTCCCACTGCTGGGCACCAGATAACTCGTTCATTCCAGATAACTCGTGACATAAATGTAGTATCTCCTTGTCTGCAGTTCATAGAACTTGAATTGTTTGTGTATTTGTTTATGTACGTAGTTGTTTACATGCATTCGAGACGTGCATGAGTCAATCTAGAAAGTCGTTACCTTATCACCGAGTAGATGCACTGCGGAGAAATGGAAGCATCGGGGCCACACTCGCTCGGTGATACCCTTATCGGGCCGGTCACACTAGCATTGTCCATACGTGACCAAAAGATGGGTTTATTGATTAACATTCCTGAACTTTGTGCGCGTAAACATGCATGTAACGATACTTATCTTTACGACTTTCTTAATAAATCGAATACGTACCTACGTTAAGTGAAAATTACAACAATTAATGTTCAAATCAATTTCACACCACCGAGTCGTTAAATAAACGTCGACGTTTTTGCAATAAAACTAAGTCCACCAATCCGCAATTGGTCAGCGTGGTGGACTATGGCCTAAACTCTCTCATCTCTGAGAGAAAACGTGCCCAGCAGTGGGACGATATTGGGTTGATGATGAATCAAAAATAGTAACGAAATAGGTATCGATTAAATGTAAGGATTTGACATTGTTAAATTAAATTAAGTGAAGGCTCGCCTGCGGGGCAGCACCGTAGCACCTATTTCCGCCGTGAAGCAGCAGCGTGAGAACTGCTGTGTTTCGGTTTGAAGGGTGTAGTTAGGCACAAGACACTGGACAGGAGGCATTCCAACTTAGTTCTCAGGAGTAGCAACACATCCACATACAACCTCAGATAGGACTTCCGTTTTAGTTGACGTTTGATGTGTATGTCCATGGGTTGCAGTGACCACTTAACATCAGGAGGCCTGCATGTTCGTTTGCTATTCCATCTGAATAAAAAAAGTAAAAAGAGCTTGCAAATAATAAAAATATTTTTGAACCAATAATAAGTAAGCGCTAAAAAAGCATTTCATTTTGTAATCTAAGCTCCCCTAAATAAGATGTTATAAAAGTCAAGTTGTTTTATAAATAAATCGAGATGCGTCGGTTAATCTTCGTGACCGATATATTTATGCAGGCGCCACTCGTCCATGCATTTCTCAAAGACCTAATAGTATAATGTAATCCAATTACAATAAGATATCTTTTTACATTTGCCGCAATAGTAAATTGGAACACATTTTACTATAACAATCCCGTTATCTCAAAAGGTATCTGTACAGTCCGGGTTTGGAAGACGTAAATTCTAAAATTTTATTGAATATTCCACTACTGTTGTGTGGATAGTTACAATTTAGTTTAGTTCCTATTATATCGGATTTATGCCAACCATTTAACGGTCTTGTAGTTTGCTAAGGGCGTCGGAGGCTCAGAGGCGAACGTATTGTTGCGGTAAACGACAACCGAGCGGTAAAGTGTAAAGGCTAGGGTAATTGGAATTCGTGATAATTTCAATTCAACAATTCAAGTACACCATTGCTGGTTCTATAAACTACGACTATCTGTGAGACGGTGTCTTAGATTCAATAGGAAGGAAATAATTTTCGTAGACGGCAACGTGAAGGTTAAAGATAATATCATGGTTCAGTTCTGGTGCTAGATTCCGTACGGAATATCTCTGGAGTATCGTTCGCGTCCATCTCGGCGGACAGCGCCTCTGTCCTCGGCGAAATTCGATTTATCGCCGGGTTGGCACAACGCGGCCCGTTGTATGGTTCCGCCTCTTTACTCGCAGCCGGGACGAGACAGGGCTACCACGCGACATCGAGTCCCCGCGATACGTACCTCTAACAAACTTGTTTGTCCACATGTAAACATTACGGCACTATATCATCAACTGCCATCCCTATGTGTTTGACTTGTAACAACGATTGAATACTTTTAATTACGAATGCCTATCTCAATATTTCATCTTGTAAGCGTTTCTATACGGCTGTGTTGATAGCTATCAGAAGTCATACACTAGAAACTTAATTACATCTTCCGACGAGATGCTATTTCCTATCTGAAAGGGCGTGTAAAGTATATTATTAACGGCGTTTGATACTGTAACGGCTATACTATTATTATATTGTAAGGAGGTTTTTGTGTACAACGAACATATCTTTTAAATCGACTATTTAGATGATTTTAAACTCAAAAGTTTTTTTTAAATTATTTCTGTCTGCTTGTATGTTTGTTCGCCAATCACACGAAAACTGCTGAATATTGTGACATTCACAGTTTTAAACTATGTAGTCAGATATAAATACTGCTTTATGCTAGAACAAGATCGATACAGTATAATTATAGCTTAACCTCTCTATAGAATGAACCGTCTTAGAGGCGGAGTTCAATTAAAACTGTTTGTTATTATTCCACTCTTATGCGGCGACAGGGTCGCGGGCGCTAGCATTGTAGCAAGATTTAAGTACAGATACCTACATAATAACTCTTGCAAAATACTTCTACATTGTTGTATACGTCGCTATTTTATCAGCTACCGATTAATGATGCTTACAAAACTTAATAAAATACATTTTGTTTCCATGCGCCTCGATTAAAATGATACAAGTAGTAGGTAACAATGTCTGCGCGTATTCAGTTCACGTACATATTATGTTACCATCACTTATAATTTATAACAGGTAACCTGCAGCATTATAATTGCCGCAGCACTAAGTTACGGCGTCGTACATCGTTTTTGAGCAATTTTCCGTAATAAAGCATAAAACCTAATCAATTAACTGAGACCAGTGAGTACGCGCGTAATTGTATGTAAGCACAGCCCTGCACAGCGGGCCCCGCAAATTAGTATAGAAGATTGAGTACAAGAGGTGTCGGATTACGAGCGTCCGACAGGCGAGGGCCTTGGCCCAGCCTGCTGACTACAACCAACCACTAATTTATGTACCTTCCATACTTTCTGCATTGAATTCCATTATGTACATCCGACACATTTTATCTTCAGATAAAAAACTAGTTTCTAAATAGCACAAACCACAAACGTTCGGATTAAGCTGCAACCATTGAATTATAATTTAATTGATAATGGATATCATTGCTGTCTCCACAATATCCCGATTGCATATCCAAGCTGGAAAAGATTAGGTGACAATCGGTAGTAATTAATTTGTGAACCCCGATAATTTTGTCAGAAATAGGTAGCAAATAATCGTTATTGGTTAATTACGTTATATTTAAATTGCTGTAACTGGTTCCCTTCTTTAATTATTTACTATGGTTCGGTAGAGTTGGGGTATTATTGGTGAAAAACAAAATTACGAACTTTGCAGATTACTAATATCGTTTATACGAAGACGTAGCAAAAAAGCTTCGTGTCGCATTTCAAC
>DWKW01000745.1:0-14854 GCA_018250115.1 Doberes anticus
AATCTAAATTTTATAATGGAAAAATGGCGACGATCGCGTAAATCCTTTTTAAAAGATTGACTGTAGACTAGAAATATGGAAGGAAACTGTTTGCTTACCCATAGACAAATTGAAAATTCCAAGTCAAGAATGTTATGTAAAACGCTATATTCGTCAACAACTAACAAAAATTCGGTCACACGCTCCAACTATAATATTCCCGCTCCGACCACATCAAACATAGCAAAACCATAGGCAGATCCGTGTATTATCTGTGGCATCGACAAACGTTGCGTTCGGAAACGCGCTCGCACGGACACGTTCGCGCATAAACAGGCGGTATCGCTTGACAAATTCCATATCTGACCCGTATCGACGCGGCGTAAATCATCGCGACCGCCGGAGTGTCGTGCGTGAGTTATCTGTGAGTGCTGGGCTTTATTTCATGATAGGTGTCGGTTCTGTGAATATTATTATGATCTGCCTTTTGTAATCTGTGGTGTAAATAGAAGGAGTGGGCATAGAAATCCAGTCCAGAGAAGACCTTCTCTTTTGGAGGTACAAAGTAAGACTTAAACGGTCATCTTGGACTGTTATGGACCAAATTTCGTCATATTACCGCGTTTTGAGATATCATCATCATCATCGCCCCCCATTACTGTGCTAATGTTGAGTAAGGTTCTACACTCAAAGATACCATAGTCAATGCAGTTGGCGGGAAATAACAACCGATCTCCCGATCCGCAGTAGGATATTAGGGCGTCGGAGGAGGATATACCACGCCCTCCTCCAACCCCCATAATAGAGACCTAGACGGTGGATGCGGGTGCGTCCTAAGATATAGATTATATTTAATATATTTTAACTATAAGCGTTCATACAGACTGCAGAGACTCCTAACTGTCCCTTGTCCAATTACCTTCGTTTATTTTGTTTCGCAACAGAAAAAACGCTTTAAAATGCTCGGCAAATGCAAACAAACTGACAGTCACGTATTCAAGAACTATCCTTACATATCCTAAATACGAGTAGCATTATATTTCAATGGATATCTGCAAATCAGTGCACTTGCAGGGTTGTCAATCGACCACAATGGGGCTGCGAGCCCTGTGCAGCGTGCCGCGTATGCAAAATAGCTAAATTGACTGTTAGGGCTGCACTTGAAGTGCTCATAGTAAAACTCTGTGCCTACAAAAAAAATTAGTAGAAAGATATAAATGTATTTAGATTTTAGATTAGATTTTAATGTTTCCATCACGCTATGGATATGGTATCCATGGATTTGGACTAGAATTCGAAACAATTGAATAAAGCCGATTCACGTTCCACACGGGGCCCTCAAATTTCTCCCTGTTGACACCTTACCTTGTACCTTGTACCTTGTACATTACCTTGTAAGGTTATTTGCGACCAAAATTAGCTGCCGTTCTGGACCTTCCCAACGTATAGCACCTTCATTCTGATCAACCTGCATTGACTCCTGAGGACTAAGTTGGAAAGCCACTTTCAGGCAGTCTTTCAGACCAGAGCCTGCAGTGCGAGTGAGCGTTGCAGCATAAATTGGTGGCCTTATTTACTCTTTGGTAGAGGCACCGTAAACGAATTTTAAGACGGGACCTTCTATGAAAATTTATTTAATATGTGCTATTGTAATTTGTAACGCCGTTACGTAGTGGCAATACTGGCAACTCGCCATCCCTGTCAGCATCCGGCATCAACCAGCTCATGAATACTGGCCTTTTTGCATTTATTTCGCCGCGTTTGAGCGCGCCGCCCGGCTGCGCCGTCGCAGGTGTCTCGCGTCTTTGATGCTCCGATCGATATGCAAAGTTTATAAGTAACTACATATTCATCGGCTTTTTCTGCTTCCCTGGTACCGTGTCATTGTTTCGTACCAAAAAGTAGTAAAAGTAGCAATTTAGCTGAGAAAGGCGTGTGGCGTTGTTTATCGGGATTACCATGTTTATTAACGGTCCAAGCTATGGAGGAAGAATTGTCTCTGCTAGAAGCTAAAGTTTTCTTTGATATCTTTGGATGCGACAATTGGAGCTATACTCTGCCATAGTCGCGATTTTACAAGGTGAACAAAATATCAACAAAATATTTATCCAACCGTATGACCACTTACCACTATTTCTTTGTCGGTCTTTATTATAAATAAAAGTTGCAAAGAATGAAAAATAGTAAAAATGTTGACCTTACTAGGAAGCTTTCTCAATATTTTCATCAACATTAATTTTATTTGCCCTTTCAATAGCCAAATCCATACCAAGCTTCGGGACGCAGACAATTATTAGGCTATAAACAGAGGAGACTCGTCACTTTGAAATACATTGCGCTATCTTACAATCTGACATACGACCTTCAGGATGTGTGACGTCACAGCGCCCCAATTCCATCAAAAGGTACCAGGCTGACATGGGCGCGCGGAGTTCTATCTCATTTCCCAGCCAGTTGCGGCTTCCGCCGTCAGCCGCGTCCGGCTCCGCAGATTAGTATCGTTTGACGTCTATGCCATTGTCTCTATTGGTCGATTCATGAGCAAGCATGGCTGGAACGTAGCCATTGGTCCTTTGGTTGGAACCGTTTCGCGAAAATTGCGTTTGCGTTCACGTACCGGCTGCTTTTCGAATTTCGAATATCGGACAAAACCGTTAAGTCAATTTTAACAGTCTAGTAGATCTGAAACAGTTCTTGTACTTTTTTGATGTTTTTACACAATTTTTAAACACAAATTACATAAGTCTTGATCGTCGACTAATTCAAAATATATCAATCGAGAAATTAATTGACGAAATCGTTTAACGATCGTTTCTAAAAAGCGGTAAATATGATCAAGCATTCTATAGTAACTGAAAGCTACAAACAAAATAAATCGTTGAAATTTTCCATCCGATAAACTTATTCGAGTTTTTAATTAATTTGCCTGACAGTTCACCGTTACGAGCGACATTCGGCAATAAAAGTCTTACAAAAAACAATTCCGAAAATTATTCGCCACAGAAGGGTTAAAAAACTATTTCGGTCGCGCAAAAAAGCGCGGACGTTCTCTCCATTACGGATTTGCATAATTTAACACTATCCTGTACGAGGTCGTATTGACCGGTGAATTCTTTATCTGAATTCGGTAAAAATGCGCCGGTATCGGCAGATGTCGGCTCGAGTTTGTTACCGTTATTTCGTATTATTTCGTACGTGATTAAAAAATGTCGTCTAATGATTCCTAATGTGCTTAATTTTATTCATTGTTCTGGAATCTATTGAAGGTCAGACTTAGTCAACTGGTTACGCTAAATTCCTTGTTGAAAATAACAATTGGAACAACAAAAACGAAGAATAATTGGAAGAAGTAATATAGAGAATCAAACTTATTTAATTAGTTTATACTGCATTCCTTGCTTAACAAATAAAGATTTTTTTTTAATTCTATATAAATAAAAAAACGAAGAACAATTTGAAGAAATAAGAAGAAAAATTATGGTCTTGTTTCTAATTAGTGTTATAACGAAGGTTGTCCTATTTGTGGTCGTACAGGGATGCGTTGCTATTACCTGCTGGTCTAAGTTGAAATGCCTCCTGTCCAGTGTATTCTGCCTAACCACACCCCTCAAACCGAAACACAGCAGTGTAAGCACTGCTGCTTCGCGGCAGTAAATGTGCTGCGGTGCCGAGACTGCGAATGACTACCATCATCATAGTTGGATACAAATGTACTGTTCGTTAGAAATAGATTCCATGCCACAAAAACACATTCGCTTGAATAACTCATAGAGTTTTTCCAATTAACAAGAGCTGTCAGTAATTATAAGTAACGAGGCAAAAACGTTCACTTCACATAATTATGCAGCGCAAAGCGAAAAGCACCGAGACATTTCGGGAACACCGTATCTATGCTCGTTCGTACGCATCTCATTGTTACAGCTATGAATCTTAACGAGTCACTTTCTTCGCCAAGAAATCGCAGCGTATCGTTTTTCATCCCGTACAAGGTAAAACCCATCGCTTTGAACATCATTTCATACGCGTAATTAATTATAAACATTCATTGTGCATTACGGAATATTGATACCGACTTTTATCTGTGGAGCGACACGTTTTAACGTCTCCTGTGCCATTACTGTCGTATTACGTCACACGAAACGGTTTTCTTGCGTTGAAGTAAAAAGCGGTATTGCGCCTCGTTCGCACATAAACTATCGCGTAAATAAACAAAGAGGCACGTCTAGCAAACAGTGAGATACAGGCGCGCGGGGTCACGATGGTGTCATCCATCTGGTCGCATTGATAGGGTTAGGGCCACCTCCGTACCTTTATGCGTCCCTGGTCGGTCGTAAAGGCCCCATAGCATGGGACCCCAGTTTTTTGACGTCTATTTGTGGTCGCCCTTTGCCCTTAACGACTCACTCCGTCCCAGTAGTGGTGCGGGTAGGTGGATTTTAATGTTGAATTTTGGAGATTGCAATCTCGATATGCCAATAAATCTTGTTCTGTTGTTTAAAATTTGTTAATTGAATTGCTACGAGAGAACAGTCACTGGTTGTTTCAAAAGGTATATATATGTATGTATGTATGTATATCTCTTATAGAGAAGTAATCAATGCTATGAACATTTTGACGACTCGTATGGCGCTGTGGTCAACATGCCGCTCTACCGTTTGTTAGCAGGGTTCGATTTCCAGCGGAACAAAGCTTTAAATGATGAATTTAGATTCCTGCATTTGATCTGGGTTTTTCTGAGCTTATTTCTGTGTGTCATGACACATATGATTATACTAGGAATCCAAGTGTGGGGCTATGATTGTGAAGCGTAATTAATTAGATCTTGGGCTTTCACTTTAAACTGGGATCAATGATACATTCTACTTTCAAATAAAAGCACTATAAAACCTCATTTCGGAAGAGAAAGGTTTAGGATTAAAAGCGTACCATCTCAATAACCATCGCTTAGTAGCTCATGTAGGTAGAGCATGGAAACGGCAGCAGTCGAATGACGAGCTTTGATTCGAGTAGTTGCTGGTGACAGAGTCTTATGTTGATAGTGATAGAATTTAGTCCGGTGTCGTCTGCCTATACGGGTCTCGAGGCATTCCAACTTACTTCTCAGTAGTAGCAACGCATCAACTTACGATCTCAGATAGGACTTTGGACCTATGGACCTTTGGTTGGATGTGGTCTGCAGAGACAACTTGACATCAGTTCGTTTGATATTCCGAAAATAGCAATAAAAACTACTAGGTTATGAGACCAGCCGTAAGTCAATGAGTAAGGATTACCTACTAGGGCACCATACGAGTATGTAGATTAGAAAAGAGGTTTCATAACTGCACGTGTAAGTCCCAAGTTGAAACATTACGCCCTAACCAAGGTATAGTTTCCGAAGCAGACTCCCAAGGTTGATGGATTAAATTTTTCCCCGGCAAGACGTGACGGCTCCAGATTGAGCCGTAAATTATGCATGCCACACCGCGTTTCAAAACTAGCGTGTGTTATGTTTTTCTGGTACCTTCACCGCTCTATCAAACCGAGTTTTATAAAGTCGACCAAAAATTTATGTTCCAAAATTCCCAGTTTTAATCCGCGAGTGGCGGAATCGAAGCAGAATTTTGAGGTCTGATTGTTCCACATCGCCGCACCCCTATTTATGAAACCTTTGTTTTGTTAAAAATCTGTAAAAAGTTTACAACTTCATCAAAATTGGTATGTCTAAGTACTACATAGAGCAAGAGTTTAAGCTGGACTTTATATCGATTAGAAAGCTGTGGCAATAAATATCAATACTCATCAAAGGCGCACTTAACCCTCAAATACCGACGTTGTTGTTTTGTCCCAGCTGAACGGCAACTGTACACGGCACGCATAACACTACCATTCGGAGCTTAAAAGCAACATCGCATTCTTTTTACTTGGCATATTTACATATCCCTATTCCAACACCCCATAGATTTACGCGCCAACAAATGGATTGTTTCTCCTCCATGGCAAAACAAAATTTATAGTTCGCAAGGCGTATTTTTCGAGGCAGTACCGTGGGGGCTCGCTCGCGAGTTTTTTCGTACCCGATTCTCGATTTATTGCTAACTTATGCCCGGTATAATCGTGATTTTAATACTCGCCGTGATTTACGAGGGTGGATGAGAGCGGAACGGGATTGCCTTTCGAAATTTGATATCTCTATAGTGTTTATGAGGCCTTGGTACCTCGGTGCGCGGTTACCGTGGGAGATGAAGATGCGGCCGTCCATGTTCCACTGCTATAAATAAATACAGTAAGCGAATGCATAGAAAAGTATCAAGATTACATTTACGTTGTGTGTACGAAGTTGTATCGAAATTATAAGTCATTTATGGTGACTACTTATTCGAACATGGGCGTAGTCCGATGAATCAATAAATTTTACAATCGTTAACCAGTCGATTCGAAGTCTAAAAAATAAAAGATAGACATGAAACGTTTCCCAATTTGCCAGCGACGCTCAAGATCGAATCACGAAAGCAGATAAAAAAAAAGTCACTGTTACATTTGTAAGCAAACAAAGTCGGCTAACTCGCGATCGGGAAGGTAGTTAAAAATAATTGTCTTTGGACAAAAAGCCCGTCGTATACAGCAGCGGGTCCCGTTACCCGGAGGGCCGGCGAGTTTATCATTTTCCAGTTTTTGCGATCATCGTAATAGGGTTCATAAATTTTTGATAATGTTTTTTCGATTACGGACGCGCCAACTCAGGTTTGACCGCGAAAAAGTCACTGCAAAAAGTCGACCAGATCGATCGAGGACGAACTTGAATTTTTTTCGTCGTACGCAATTTGTGAGTGATAGCCTAGTAGCACCTCGACGCCGGTGCGTTGAGCCGAGGTTCAAATCCTGGCACGCACCTCTATTTTTCGAAATCTTGTCTATTCGAAATTATGTGCGTATTATGAATTAATTATCACTCGCTTTGACGTTGAAGGAAAACATCGTGAGGAAACCTGCATGCCTGAGAGTTCTCCATAACGTTCTCAAAGGCACGTGAAGTCCACCAATCCGCACGTGGCCAGCGTGGACTATGGTCTAAACTTTCTCATCTCTGAGAGAAGACCCGTGCCCAGCAGTGGGACGATAATGGGTTGATGATGATGATGAAGCAATTCTAATATTTTGAGTACATTGCAACCAGGAAGACTAAAAAAACTTTGCCACTTACCATCCGCGATACAGTCAAGATCGAGATGATCACAAAAAGTGACAGCTCCGTTTCACGCAATAGACGAATGGTGTAAAGTTTATGAACATGCAAATTAATTTTATCGTCTCATTACTGACACGATTAACGAAACTAATTAATGCTTAACGGATTCGGATCTAATCGAATGATTGTAGAATATTGACGAGGCAGAATTACAGTAAAACATGTCTGTAACTATTGATGTGAGTGGTACAACGTAATGGTTTGGAATCTCGACCTCCAGCTCTGAAGGGTCGGGGTTTCAATTCCAGGACGTATCTCAAATTTTTCGTAAGTACTGTTTATTCAAACGGAATAGCAAACGAGTGTGCAGGCCACCTGATGTTAAGTTGTCACTGCAGCGCATCGACATCTATATAAAACCTCAACTAGGACGGAACTCCTATCTGAGTTTGTATGTGGATGCGTTGCTACTCCTGAGGACTAAGTTCTCACACTGCTGCTTCACGGCAGAAATGGGTGGGACAAGACTCTACCACCATCACGTGTTACCATTATGAGCGTATTACGAAAACGAAAACTCGCTTTTACGGTGAAGGAAAACAGCGTGAGGAATGCCTGCATGCCTGAGAGTTCTCAATAATGTTTTCAATGGCATGTGAAGTCCGCCAATCCGCAACTGGCCAGCGTGGTGCAATATGGCCTAAACCCCGCAGAGGGACAGTAATGGGTAGATTGATTGATCATCATCAACTACAAGGTTTTCTCAAAGGCTTTTTCAATGTATTCTCGTAGTAAGTTCTTTGACAATCACACTGTCATGGCGGTCAGCTGCCGCCACCACCACTGCGACAATCATTAAAACAGGTCACATAACCGCTCCATTCGCCTGATTTATACCGACGTCGTTCGGGAACAGTTATAAACATCAGCCCCAAACATCCTGCGTCCATTCGAACGAATTTTATGCATTATGGATGCATTACTGCAATACAACAATGCCAAATACATTCAATTGATAAAATAAACAACGCAGACCTCCCGTCTATTCCCGGGCCACACAGCACATGTTTAGAATTAAGATCGATATGTGAAGTGTAAATATTTTCGGTAATAGCAATCGATCGGAGAACGGCGTAGATCTCGTTCGATTCGTTGTTTAGTCGTTCACAAACATCGGTAATGAAGTCGCTATCTGATCAATGGGTGGGCCAGAAATACGTATTAGTCGTAAACAGATCGATCGCGTCCGTGTGGCCGCACTAATGTATGTTTGACAATCGGTTTACTTTAGTGGAACGTGAAACTCGCCATTATCTTCGGCCCCATTGTTGTCCCACTGCTGGGCACGGGTCTTCTCTCAGCGATGAGAAGGTGTATAGCCATAGCAACGCCATAGTCCAACGCGCTGGCCAAGTGCGGATTTGCGGACTTCACATGCCATCGAGAATGTTATGGAGAACACTCAGGCGTGCACGATGGTTTTCCTTCACCGTTACAGCGAGTGATAATTAATAGATAACATATGGAGAAATAGAGGTGCGTGCCGTGATATGAAACTCGGCCCATCATAGAGTGGTCGATATGCTTAAAAAACCACTAGGTTATCACTCACTTAGGCCAATAGGGATATATTGCATCTTCGGCGAAGCGGTGACGCATTGCACTGGTATAAGCAATTATGAGCCACCCACGAAAGCTCAGAATGGGTTAACTAGTCGCTTCAATATCAATAATATGCCCGCGCCGTAACTAGGCAACGCGGTTGAAATGTAACTGAGATATTGCGTAACTTTTATTTATTCATTGCATTTTTTTTTTCATACGCGACAATTTCGCAAAAGCATTCTTTTCATATTCAAATATAAGTATAATAGAAAAACTGCTTCATATATCTCACCTGTATGACCCACTAACTTGCTTGGGATCATACAACTTAACCCTCATTATGATTACTGCCGAATTTATCACGACGCACTCCACACATTCCCACGCTAATGAGACAAACAAAAGGACGATGTTTTTACGCGAGATATATTACGAGGGCATTTAGTATCAAATTTTATAGACACTCGGTTTTAAAATAACAGCAAAAAAGATTATTGCTTTACGACCGGAGACCGGCGTAAAATGCACGAAACGACGTAATTCGCCCCATAACGCTCCCCTTTCCTTAGAATGGGATTGCGAAGATCTTTTTACGTGTAATTTTCACTATGAATATATTATTTACATACTCCCGCGCATCAGGACGCCTCAGTGATACGACGTATGTTGTTTCGTTTTATGGCCCGCTTTATGAGGCCGGAAAATGTTATTGGGTCTTTCGCATCAACGGCGGGTGAGCGGGGGGTTAATTTTTATAAGCGGAATATGTGGCACTTGACAGTTAAGTGGTGCAAGATGATGAAAGATGTAAATAGTTCTCATTGTAATTATGGTTTTTTTAAATAAAGAACGAGTCGCTGTTGCCCGCGTCTTCGTTCGCGTGGTCTCCGAAACTGTCATTCGGTTCATACCACATCAAACGGTGGTAGTCTTATGTCAAAGGCTCACCGGCAGCCGCACCAACGGTACACCTATTTTTGCCGTAAAGCAGCAGTGCGAGGATTGCTGTGTTTCGGTTTGAAGGGTGTAGTTAGGCAGAAGATACTGGACAGGAGGCATTCCTACTAAGTCCTCAAGAGTAGCAACGCATGCACATACAACCTCAGGTAGGACTTCCGACCTAGTTTTAAGTTCAGATATATTTATTTATTTAATTATTAAGTCATCAACATAATGTACATGTGCCCAGTAATATTTAATAATTTACAACAAAATATAAGTTCCAAGTACCAGGATAATCAAATACATGTCATTTCACCTTCTAGGAAGTATACCTATTCGGAACGGTCGCAGTTTCTTATCAAATATATACATAGATATACATGTGTGTATATCAATTGTGCAATAATGTTGGCATTTACTGAAAATAACCCAAATCGCCAGCCACACAATTTCAAATAATGGTGGCTCAAATAAAAAATATTTTTTATTTGTCGTAAACTTAAATATATTTTAAAGTAACCATAAAAATCGCGTTTACAAAACGTCTTTTTGTGTCTATATTATAATGTTTGTAATTTTTATTAAATGCCAAAAAACAATATGATTGTGAATCCGCTAACCATACGAAGAAACCGCCATCCCGCTAAGTCATCCGCCACCACTCAATATACAGTTTATAGCCTCGCTCAATAATAGCCTCGTGCCTGGTGATAATGTTACCCGGCCTTGCAACCCTGACATACCAGCATCAACCTCGTCATTGCAATACTCGCGCAAACTGCAAAACATCTAAGTGTCCACGTGCGATACTGTAAAACTTACAAAACACAATAAAACACCCTGTCGTGTTTATAAATCATAATGAAGCGGTACAGTCGCGTACAATGCGCGTTATGCGTCAGCTCGTAACGGATGACGTATCAATTTCTTCGGAGCGCTATCGGCGATCTCGTCGCCTCGCGCGCTTTTCTTTATTTTATTTATTTACGCTCACGACTGTACTTGGGAACGATCTTGTGTTATGGGTGATGTGATGCTGGTAAGACTGTCAAGATTTTAGGGAAAAATTATTGAAGACAAATAAACATCGATTCTTCACTTGAGGATACGAGGATACGATAAGAATGATTTACAACAAACAAATTGGCAAAATTAAACTCAATTTACGTAACGAATAAACCGATTTGAGATCTCTCGATCTACATATCTAACTTGTTAGAGTGTGTCCACGTAAGTACCTGTAGTTAAGTAAAGAAAAAAAAAAAAAGTAAAAAGTTAAGTAAAATTATTTAAGTAAATAATTTTACAAAACAAAAATTGTATGTAATAATGTTACCCGAAGCTATAGCGGACGAACTTTAAATTTAATCTCAGTTTTCAATAACACATAATAATAAACAAGAGAAGTCAAGAAACCGGTTCAAATTGCAAGAAATGCTCCTACAAGATATAATGAATTTGTACAAGGAATGTCGTATGAGGTTTTATCCGCTTTACCCAATCCGAGATTCGCGCAAAATGATAAGTAGTCACGTATCATAACAGCAGGTATCGACCGGGGAGTCGAACGAGTTAATAATTTACTACCTACCTGCCTGCTGCCTGCGGCTACGGGATGAAATAGAGGAGGTCTCGGAGGAGCTTCCCTCGTACCAGCGCAACCAATATCATTAGATCTACGTGCGACTTATGTCATCCTGGTACTTTCATATTCAATACGTTCTTTCCTTATTATTTTTGTAATATTCTTTTTGAGGATTTCAAATTCTTCTTTAGTTTTTAGCGACATCATAACATCCCACTGCTGAGCAAAGCACTATTAAAGTCTAGACCTCTAGACACTTGAGGGCCATTGAAAACCAATTCTTTCAGCCCCGCTGTTCTAGCGATTCGAAAGATATACACGGATTATTTTTTCTATCTGAGACAAGCAGATCAAGATTGAAATTTGTTTCGGCTAACGGATCCATCACATTCTCCTAAAAGACCCCTGACATTTATACCGACCACTTTCTACCAACAATCGCGTATAGCTCAAAAATTATAAAATTTTTGAAGTTTGAAATTGTCCTCTTTCATATTAAATAGTTTCACCATTACCTATCTGTAACCTGTAAACCAAATATTGAAATAACGTCTCTTCCACCAATCCAACAAACGGTCGTAGATCGTCTCAAATTGAATTACCAACGAACGAACCAACACACCCCCTACCTTAATTTCCACTTCCGGACTTAAAAAGGCGTTTTATTTAAATTAGAATCAAACCCGGCAATCGGATTTAATTAGTCGATTTGGTTGTCCGAGCAGATTCGATTAGGGTCCTGTCTAATTGTGTTCTGCATCCCATGCTCGAATGGTTAACGTTGCATCTTTTTCTGGATATTGAATCGAATCGAAGGTTTTACATAGAGCTCGAATTAACCAATGTTCATCTTTGATTTTCTTTTAAACTATGATTTGAGTCGCAAAGCTTGAAACGCGTGTACTACAGTTGGACTGATAACAAAACAGGACCGATGAAGTCGATTCAGATATTACAAAATTTGCGAAAATTTACATTTAATCTGGGATGTAATAAAATTTGGCAACACAACAGCCTGATGCATCGCAATAAATTTGGCGCGGATTCATCTTCTAAAAATCTCGGTACCTATTTGAAATGGGTCAAACAGCATAATCCCATCGAATCATACAATTAGAACCCTTTGTTTCTACTGGCCATTACAGCAATCAGATCTCTTCTCTCTAACCGCTTGCGACTCAAAAATCAATTGTACGCCATGCTTTACTCCGACTGCGACATCACTGTACCATTGCATAAATATTATAAAAATATTATGATACATTAAATGAATTTATGTTAATTTGCTAATGTTTGTTCCAGCACCCCTACCCTTCGGAAGACCAGAAGAAGCAATTAGCACAAGACACAGGGTTAACGATACTACAAGTAAATAATTGGTAAGTGTCTCTTAAATTTGTCAATATTTAACAGGTTCCCGATGTACCATATATGTACCCATTGTTTTACTATTGTGTCTACTCACGAGACAGCGAAAGGGTTAACCTATAGAATTATAATTTTATCTTTAGGGAATACATAATGATTGTATTGTGATAAAGTAAGAATAAAAGAACCTCCTGAAGTGTTACTCTAAAAAAATCGATTGGTAATTATTATAATTTTACAAACGGAATAAATGAAAGTAGAAATGTTTTAAAGAACGTTATACAAACATTCAAGAAAAAGACTAAAAGTGCAATATATTGCAATAAGGAAATTGGTTTAAGTCACCACTTCTCATATACATCGATATCGCAAAATCGATTTAAAATTGTATTCGGAAGTCTAATGTAATAGAAATAAGTGAGTAATATTTAGTAAATTTTCCCAAGATATTAAGCGAAGTGATAGGTTCCCGATATTATTATCACTGCAACGGACGCGTTTCTACCACCCGATGTAACTGGACACCTTGACTATCTCTCCACCATCGCAAATAATAAGGCTTTTGTCGGATCGAAAGCGATAAACGCAAACAGAATATAATTGTTACATGTTACATAAAAAAAAAATTGAACGTGAACTGAGGGATAGAACATGAGAAATTGAATTGAATTAAAAAATCCGATTCTTTACCAGTCTGATTATTGTCCCAGATTGGCCGATTGTCAGTAGGTTGGTTATTGATGTCCGTGGACCGCAACGACTAATTAATACTAGATGGCCACAAGCTCTTTTGCCGCTTTTCGTTATATATAAATATTTATGTTTGTACTCTATGCGCTCCTATACCATTGATCCGATACGATGAAACTTTGCCGACGGAAAGATTGCCGACGTAGTAACACCAACGTACAATAGAAGTCGCTCAAATCCTGGCGACAAATCGTTGTATTTGATGTAATTTAGTGGAATTCCGTGAGTTTGCAACGTATGAATGTGTATGTTTGGAAGAACACGCGTATGAAGTCGCGGGAAAAAGCTAGTTTAATATCAAAATTGTGTACATTCACAAGAAAAATAAAGCTTGAATAGAGATAACATATTAAGTTGTAGGACTTCAGTTTGCAGTGAAACTAACATAGCTTTAAGCCCATCTCATGTTATCCAACAAGCGGTTCTACCTACTGACTACTCAGTGCGACTGGTATATATTCCTATAGGAATAACGTGATTATTTCAGCTCTGTGGTATAAAACTGGCAGTTTACGGTCTGTACGCTCCGCCTAGCTATTAAACGACTTTTAGGTAGATTTCTGTATGAAATACTACCTATTCAGGGCGGGCGCACATTGTGAATTTAAAAAAAAACATATTTCGGAATATGTCGGAATCAGATTTACAGGTAGATTCCAAATTTAACCCGGTTGGCACTATAGTCAATATGCCGGTCTGCCTTGGTTGTGGGTTCGATTTTCAGCAAACAAAAATTCGAATGAATAATTTCAGTGTTCTGTTTCCAGTCTAGATGTATGTGTTCTTGCCTTCACGTATGCCCATTAGAACCACAACACAGTTATTTATTATTATTTATGTACTTAAATATATGTAGGTTGAGAGATAAATAAATTTAGCCACATGATCGTGGCTGCGACAAAATTTGACGGACCGGAATACAATTTGGCACTGAGATATGTTGTCCATTAATCTAAATTCGGATTAACTATTAATCAGTTCGGACCCATATTTTCAAAATCGCGTTGAATCAAAATTTTGAAAAATTATCAAAAAAATCTTTATTTCAACTACATAAGATTCGTCGTTCGTATCTCGTTTAAAGATCACTAATAATTCGTTTGTAGAGATTATTTTGTACATTCACAAAAAAAAGAAGGCTTGTGTAATCAGCCTTTCCGATCGCTTCCATCGGGCTTATTAGGTTTCAAGTAAATAGCGAGAGTCAAAAAAGGCCACTACATATATATACAATTTAATATCCTATCGCTAAACACGGTGACGACCTACAAGGCGCCGTGGTCAACGTTCGGTCTGCCGTTCGGTGGGTCCTGGGTTCGATTCCCAGGGGGCCAGAAATTTGAATAATGAATATAGATGTCTGTGCCTGGTCTGGGTTTTTGTGTGCTTGTTTCTGTGTGCGTCCATGGCACCCACGACACAGGTTAAACCCTACTGTGGCGCTATGAGTGTGAAAC
>DWKW01000746.1:0-14849 GCA_018250115.1 Doberes anticus
ACATCCACATCCAACCTCAAATAGAACGGAAGTCCTATCTGAGGTTGCGATTGCTCTACGGCAGAAATAGACCCAGCGTATAAGAGTCTACCACCATAAATTACGATATAGGTGACATAATACCGTTAATTTTATTTTTGTAATGTGGTATCTGTAACAGTACCAGAAGTTGGTTCATGTATTTTCTGTGTAGAAAGTTTAATTTCAAACTGCAGTTCGCTTCGGTCGGCCTTTTACAGATAAAATTGATACCATTTGTGAAAATGTGGACTAAGATCGATATCAGTAGTTACGACATTGCTAAACAGCTGGGCATTTACCATACAACAGTTTTGACTCTTGAGTCAAAACTCAAACAAAAAGTCGGAGTACAAAAAAACTTGAGTTTCCTTATGAGCATCGATTCTGATCGAGAAGAGTTTCTATTTTCATTTAAAAATTACTGGTTTGTTAAGTAAGCCCGCGACAATGAGGGTCCGCAAGAAGCTTTAACTTGATATGTTTATCTTCTACATACGAGTAGGCTTTAATTTGCTAAATTATGAGCGATATGTGGCACGGAATTTGATTTAACGTTACATGTCCTAATATTTACGCGGGCTTTATTCAGGGCGCAGGGTCGGGTGTGGTTGGGGTGGAATATGCAGCAAAATTTGAGGAAAATTAAAAAGGCAATAATAATTAAAAATAACATAATACAGGGAAAAAGATGGGTCGCTAATTATGTTGCGTCGTGTGATAATTTTGTGGCTCATTTAATTTTGTCGTAATTAATGTATTTATCTTGATGCTTCCCTGGAGATAAAAATGTCGCTCTTTATACCTTTTTCCTTAAAAAACCTTAACATTCATGAAAATATTTTTATGTCTTGTTTTAAAGAAAAGGGCACTTGGATTAAATAAAACATTTTCATACATGTGATGTTAGAAAATGTTTTATTTTGTCCGCTTAGTATTAAACACTTGTTCAGATGCTAGCTAGAATTGACTTCAAGTAACCGAACTCAGTTGAGATTGAACACAATTTAACTGCATAATTATAATCAGACTTAAATATGATTTTAACCAAAGTTAAATTATTTAACAACGATCTGGTGTTAAAACAAGGAGGTGTTCACGAGAGAGCTACGGTGAAGGAAAACATCGTCAGGAAACCTGAATGTATGAAACCGGTAGTTCTCCAAAATCTTCCCAAAGGCATATGAAGTCCACAAATCTGCACTTACCAGCGCGCGTGGTGGACTATGGCCTAATCACTCTCATCTCTGAGAGGAGAGCTGTGCCCAGCAGTGGAGATAGGTTGATGATCGAAACGACGAAGTTAAGCGATAACGTACATAAAGACAGCAATAGGTATACGTGTCGAATTATATACCTCCTTTCTTTTGAAGTTGGCAGTAACTATCATCAATCAAGTGAAAACCAACGTTACTGTTGCTATGAGTATTTCGTTGTCTATAGAACATCGTCAGATTTTGGTCAAACAATGCCGCAGCTGCACGTTGAACTAATTTTATCTTGACATGACAAGGGTATTAGTTGGGTCGGGTCGATTTTTATAACTCAAGTCACCGACGAACCCTACAAAACCTGGCCTACGCTGAACCGGTTATTTCTTGTCATTTTCACTTTAACGTTTCACATCTGTATTATCAATATATATACATAAAATTGAAGTATGTGTCTGTGAATTTTGGAATAAATGCTTTTGATTTAGCTTACGGGCTCATTTACATGACACCCAAACCGAAAATGTTTTTAATTTTTTTTCGTTATATTTGGCTGTTAGTTCTCGTTTATTTTAAAAACGGCCCAAACGGCTCGGTTTTCATAGCTCTTTCAAGATAACGTTGTTACGGACTAGAATTTTGTTTTCAATCATTTTGCTTGGTATACGGATCTACACAAACGACGAAGTCTGTTGTACAAGCTTGTTAATGGTATAATTTTAGAAATAATATGTTAACTAAACATAAAGTTTTCCAAATCTTCATTTAAAAGTATAAACAAGATAAAACAAACTTAACTTAGTTCTTATTAACTCACAAACACAATTTGAAAACATCTACTGAACAAGGCAATTTGTCTTGAATTAAAAGCATGTAAGTGTTCCTGAGCGAGCGTCTAGCATTGAGTTTCTGTAAGATTTAAAGGCATCGTCGCGCAGAACCGAGAGAGATAAGAGTGGATAGCACTAAGACGGTGAATTACTACCGTTTCTTTGTGCGACACCTCTACTCCAATTTCTCTGTGGAGTGCCGCTATAAAACTTACCCGCGTATGTGCCAGAATTTATTTAAATTCACGCCATACCTCGCCTCCGACGGATAAATGAAGTGAGTCGACGTCATTAACTCTGCAATTATCGTAATGAAATGTTCTCTCATCGTGACCGAGCGCGCGAGTAGGCAGTGTTGTAAATTTTGTCACGTTACAAGCCCAAGTTATTCGTATGTCTACATTATGCAATGATAACATTTTTCTTCTGTTTAAATGGCTTAATAGCTGTTTACGTGTAAGAATTGTTCTTTGATCTTTGTCAACTCAACGTAGAACGTATGTGTAAAGTAATATTACACGTGAAGTACGTTTAGATTTTCGTGACAAATATTATTACGCCGCTTTCATAAGAAATTCACTCTTGTCGCGGGCGGCAGGCGGCCCTCGTGAATTATAACATCGGAGTACGCCAAGTTTTTGTGCCGAGATTAACTGCGTATTACGAACGTACATTACGCCAATGAGACGGCTTTTCCTTCACAAAATGCGAATTAAATTACATAAGTTGTTACTGTTTTATGGGGTTTAGTGTTCTTTAATACAATGCGAAATAAAACGTCAAACGTAATCGTTATTTTAATAAGTGCTTAAGCGACATAAAATGTAGGACAAACCGTTGTATCAGTCAGCAATTCATTGTATTATTACCTTGGTTGGTTTTATTTAAGTTTTACAGGTATTTAACAGATGTCTCATAGTCAAAAGAGACCAACGTTTTATGTACCTACCTACACCTGTAATTGTTACAAAATAGAAGTATATTAAGGCCATCATGCCGCCCTGAATATTAATAATCCAGTTACCAGAGAATTAGACCCTTATAATCCAACCCTTCAGTCTCATCTCGGTACGGTCCCGTGTGATTGACGTCTCGCCGGACGATTATTTCCAGGGACTTCGGACTGTTTCTTTACAGAAAACCCAGATTACGCCCGGGGACTTTTTGAACCTGATTAATACGCTTTCAAGAAAGGCAAAAGCCTACTCGATGGGCTGGATGGTCTTTGTTGATAGTAAAAGGCCGAAGGATATTAAACTTTGCCAGTTAAAACTCAACAGGTTTAATATGAAAGAGGTACTGAAATAAGGGAAAATAAATTTTATAGTGCTCGTATCTTACTTTTCCTAAATTGTGTACCGATAGGGAAATGTAAAACAACCTGGCTTGTTTGTTTTTTTTGTAGTATAATTAGTTATAATTTATTTCAGAACATATCCATAACCTGTGTTAGCGCATTCTTACTGACTTTGTCTGTATTAAAATATTATTAATATTAAATATGGAAGGTCTCGAGCTTACGTAGCACGTATTTCAGTGTCTTATCACCGGGGAGTCTACGCTCTCCAATATGGTGTTTAGGAGACTGCTGATGCTGTCCGAACTAGCCACATCACCGAGGGAACGTGTTTGCTAAATAGTCCGAATACTAAGCTAGCCTCGGCGACTATACCAGATGCGTTGAAAAAACTGGGTAGCATCCTAAAACCGTTATTAAACTGGACCTGTAGGGCATTGTGGGACCTGCAAGAACAACTGGCCCAAAGGCTGGATGTGTAGAACGTCTGGCAGTTCGCCTTTTTTATCTTAATAGAATAGCAAACGGGCATGTAGGCTACATTATGTTAAGTGTTAACTGCAGCCCATTGACATCCACATCAAACCTCAACTGGGACGAAGGTCCTATCTGAGGTAGTAAATGGATGCCTTGCTACTCATGAGAACTAAGGATTGCCTCTTGTCCAGTGTCTACTGCCTAACCACACCCTTCAAACAGAAACACAGCAGTTGTCACACTGCTGCTTTATGGCAGAAATAGGTGCAGCGGTAGTGCCGCCGCAGGCGAGCCTTCGACATAAGACTACCACCATCATAACAGGATGATTTGCTTTAAACAGGATGATTTTTACATCTGTATTACATAGTGCAAACCTACCAGCCAATATGTTGCATGTCACCGACAATGCCCTGCGCTCCCATTCTACGTCAATATCATCAGAGAGATCCACGTTTTATGGAAGGGAGTTGGTGAAAATTTAGTTTTGAATTCAGAGCACTCGGCGTGTTATAGTCTGAACGTGGGCCGCAAACTGCGGGCTCGTAATCTCTTATCGCACATTGTCGACTTGCCGCAAAATATACATACGAGAACATATTCTTATTAAGCGAGGACGAGATGGTCGGTCGACGTCACGTTGGCGCATAATGTGTTACAATGTGCTCGGAGGTAACAGCTCGAGCACACGAGGTGGTGTCGCAGATAAGGCACGGCAGATGCTTCGTAACTGTAAGATGGTCACGGCACGAGGCGCCGTCTATTTCGCATCTTTCATAAACATTATTTACGAGTGCCTCGTTCAGTAGCATTACTCAAGGGAGTAATTAGTTTTCTTAACCGTTTTTACGTTAAAGTTAGTTTTTGTAAGACATCTTGTGTGGAATAACCTAAGTAGTTCAATGTAGTGAATAGTGTAGCTTCATATTACATGGACAACTCTTAGGCATGTAGATCCTTCACCGTCACAGCGAGTGATAAATTAATCCATAATACACACATAATTTAGAATACATTTAGAATAGATAGTATTTCGAGAAATAAAGGTGCGTGCCGGGATCTGAACCTCGATCCACCACAGCGTGGTCAAGATGCTTAACGATTAGGCTATCACTCACTTTACGTTTTCCATAACGTTCTCAAAGGCATGTCTCAAAGGCATGGCCTAAACTCTCTGCTTGTTCAGCAGTGGGACAATAATGGGTTGATGATGATGAGGACGTGGACAACAGGCCTTTTACTTCAATAGGTTAGGATTGGAAACCCCGCGTGATGTAAAAGCATGTGAAGTTTACCGACACTTGACCAGCCATGACTGGCTGGCCATGTGCTCAAAGGTAGTGAAATGCGAAGTAATCAACTTGCACTTGACCAACGTGGTGAACAATGGCGTAAGCATATCTGATACAAGACCAGATTGATGATGATCCGTTGATTTTAACTGAAAGTATTTTTTAATAACGTTCTCAAAGGCATGTGAAGTCAGCAATTGGCTAGCGTGGTGGACTATGGCCTAAACTCTCTCATCTCTGAAAGAAGACCCGTGCCCAGCAGTGGGATAATAATGGGTTGATGATGATGATTTTTTAATATGTTTAAGAAGTGCGATTCATTTAAACCGTAAACTAAACTAAGTACAGCGATATGAAGGGAGAGGAAAGTTTTAATAATGTGGGCCGGTTGGCAAGGCTTCAGCGCTTCCTTCCATTCATCTTTCCCCTTTCCTGTTGCCGCAATTAAAACGGCGGCTTGTTCCGCCACTTAAAAATCTTTTGAAGTACAGCCACAGACAATTTGAAACAGTGTTCGGCTACTGGTAGTAAAACTGAGTAACCGCGGAATGATTGAAAGTAATTACCGGTATACAATAATAAATACTCGTAAATAACACTTCACACTCAAAGGGGGAGAGACACCCATATTAGGACTGTTTTATGGGTGCCAAGGACATACAGAAACAAGCGCACAACCACCCAGACCAGGTACACAAATCTAATTTCATTATAAAAAATTCTGGCCGGCTGGGAATCGAACCCAAAACCCTGCGAACGGCAGACCAGTATGTTGATCGAGGCGCCATAGAAGTCGTCAAAGAAGGGAGTCAAGAAAAGTTAAAGTTTATCTGTTCATGATACACTTTAATCTTTCTATGCATGAAAAGTCATTCACAGACAAGAATGTTCGCACGTTTTTGTTATTTATAGGAAAGAAGTGACAAACAAACAAGCAAGCCGTCTGATTGTTTGGTATTTCGGTTGGAATAATAATAAAAAAACAGTTTCTTCAGTCGCTTAAGTAAGAAAGAAAATTTTGTTACTAATATTTAAAAAATCAGCTTCCGTATGTTTATGTGCGTAAAACTCGTGAAGTACCTAGTTGATGCAATCCATCGAGACTTGAAATTTTTACAGAACATTGCTTTGAAACTTGTACACAAGAGTGGTTTTGTATAATGTGTATTCCGAAGTTCTCGGGAAATGGGAAATTAATTCCACACACAATTATATAAATAACACATTTTTTTGCTAATCGGCGGTCCTGATCCCAGTAGGCACGGGCATTGTTTTGCTAAAATTTTACTTTTTGATTTCCGTTATCTAAATATTTCTTATTAATTTAAAAAATTGTATTGATGGTAATTGGAAGAAAACATCTGTTACTTTTACTTCAATTGCCTATTCAATTAAGCAACAGCGATGCGTGGCTATACATATTTATTTATTGTTAATTATAACGTTACATTAACCACTTACACTAAACAACAAAACTTAAATGAAATAAAAATTAAATCATAACCTAAAATTAATAGTACATAATTGATATAACATTGAAAAATAACTCTTAGCAGTTCTCTGAGAGTTGGTAAAGCAGCTTGGTTTGCTAGTTTATTAAATAAAGTAGGTGTACCTTTTAGGAAAACAATATTTATTTTATGGTATTAATGGATAGAAGTTACGTAAAATAATGTGTAGGTTGCAGCCCTACGACATTTGAATTCGGCAATAGCACGACACGACAGCCATGAATCGTCTACGAGCAAAACGTCTGAATGATTCGCGTGTGGTTGGCGTCATTCAATGTTCGTGCAGTTCCGCTGCCAGTGATTAATGGTCTCGCGAACCCCCGACACCGTGTTTTTGTGATGCAAATAACTGGAGCCGGAACAAGGATCGAGAGGGCGGACCGGCTCCGCCGCAGTTTCAATTGCTTCGACGCTGAATACTGATGAACCGCTCGAGTTGGCGGTATTAACTCTGTTGCCAAAATTGTTTGACACTCGTAATATGCCTTCAGAGTTAGCTAATTCCGTTAAGGTCTCTTATCTCAATACGTATTCAGAATAGTATGCGCGAAGAAGAATTTTTTTATTCCGACCTGGCCGCGGTATCAGTAGGTCATAAACATTATCTAACACATTTTATCACCCATTGCTGGGCATTTTTCTCTCTCCGCAAGGGCCTCCTTGTCGTTAATCGCCATAAACTGTACTAAAGATAGTAATCCCGATTCTAAAGACTTAAAATACGAATAGCTTAAGATTGCCGTCTCGATGTTACTTACATTTACTCTACTTACTTTCGCTCTTAATACGCAGTTAATCTCTGCACAAAAAGTTGGCTCTTTCAGATGTTATAATTCACGGGGGCTGTCTGGCGTTTGCGACAAGGGTGAATTTCTCATGAGAACGACGTATACATTTCATAAGATTCTATATACACTTTTCGCATTAATCTATCGTAAAGTAGAGGTTTAAGCCGAGAAGATAAAGAAGCCATAATAAAATACACGATATCAAATAAGCAAGGAGAAAAAAGTAATCATCGCATAATGAAGACATAACTTGGGCCGGTAACGTTAACTCGTGACAAAATTTACAACATTGCCTCCTCGCGCTCGGTCATGATGAGAGAACATTTCATTACGATTATTGCAGAGTTAATAATGTCGACTTCATTTATTTGTTGGAGGTAAGGTGAAGCGTGAATAAGCGGAACTGTATAGCACATTGATCAGCAAGGCTGTTTGCCTTTCGGTCCTTGGTTCGATCCCCAGCGGGGCAAAGTCTTATGTTGAATTTAGTTTTCTGTTTTCGCTCAAGGTGTTTTATTCTTATTTCTATATGGATGGGCCTATGGCACATGGGTTCATGAAGTTTTAAGGCTAGTATGAAATTGATAGTTATTATTTTTATTGTTATTTTATGTACTTACTGTAATTCTACCATATAAGACAAAATTTATACGTTTATTCTTAAGAAGAAATCATTTTTATTTAATTCGCCAAAAGGGTTACTTTGATAGTAGTGCCATTAATGGTATTAAGAAAAATAGTATCTGCTAATGTCACAGTAATTTAAGTCCGGTGTACCTAAATTAGTTTACTAATCTCTTAATCGGACAAAAAACGTGTTTACCATCAATATTTTTTTGATAGCTCACTGTGTCTTACAAGCGCCCGTATGCTTGGGACTTGGCTTATAAAAAGGTCCCGACCCAACGACAACCCTTGTCGTGTCGAGATGAAATTAGTTCAACTCGGACAGCTACGTTGCAAAACCCCTTGTTTGTCTAAAATTTCATCTGACAATATAACATTGACAGAAGCAAAACACGATAAAACAACGTCAAACACGCATCACGTTTATTCCGTGCAGTAGACGTTGGACGACTTGGTTTCAGTAAAACCATTTCACCCAAAGCAGAGAGTTTTTAGTTCAATTTGAATTGAAATAGTTGCCAGTACTTTGGATTGTATTGTTATTCTCTTCGACATTTAACAGATTTTGATTACATGTGAATTTTGTTAAGCAAAATAAAAAAAAAAATTATTAAAAGAAAATTGTCAATTTGGTCACTGCTTTCTTTCGATGGTGACTGGGGTTTTGCCGAAACTTTTGTCATAAACAATTTGACAACACAAAAGCAGTTTTTTTCGGTGGAACTGCTGAGCACTCTTAGGCATGTGATGTCATATTAAAACTAAGATGGCAGACATAGAATTACGCCCTATAACAGAACAATTAAGACAAATTTATCGTTTTCGGTATCAAATGAGAGGTTTTGAAACGTACTATTCGAAAATATTCACTACATATAGTAATACCTTCGATAGTCACTGGGATTAAGATTATATAATTGAGTGATAGCCTAGTGGTAAACATAGTGGTTAAGGTTCAAATCCCGGCATGCACCTCTATTACTCGAAATATTATCTATTTTAGATTATCACTCGTTATAACGGTAAAGAAAAACATCGTGAGGAAACCTGCACGCCTGGGATTTCTCTATAACGTTCTCAAAGGCATTTGAAGTCCGCCAATCTACACTTGGCCAGCATCCTGCAATAGTCCATTGATAGTCCTTAGATTATAGAATCTAAACTGTCTCATCTCTGAGAGAAGACCCGTGCCCAGCAGTGGGACAGTGATAGGTTGATGATGATGATAGTTATAATTTTATTGTTATTGCTAGTCGAGCTTCAGTTGGTATGTTAATTTAAAATTCTTATGTTTTGACATTTATTTCCTATTCGTTTTCGATTATTGCACCTCTAATGACTCAAATGTTTTTCAAATATCCCTCTGATATTCGTTCAGGTATGCAAGTCTCCTTACCACGCATTCCTTTAGTATCAAGATTGGAAAGACACCATACACCGGACTAAAGAACTAAAATTTTCCGGCCATTATCGAAGAAAAAAAGTCGTATTCCAAAGTCAATACTAGAGTAATAATAGTCAGTAATATTTTTCGTTTAAAACTTTATACAGCAATAACTGACGTAAGTTATTTTCGTAACAGATGTTGCAAGCGAGAGCTATCCACAACAAAGATTAACTACAGGTCCATAAAAAGTGTCACAATAAGTGCCCCTCGGTTGTAAACTTCACGATGAAATTACTTTTAAAACATGAAAAATTAATATCAGTAAAAGCATCGGAAGTGCCTGGTTCCACCTAAGCTTCAACGTTACATCAGATAGTCTGGTCATTATCAGTTCACATGAAGCGAATATCTAATGTAGTGTACCAATGAGCCATTAGCAGCCTCGCCTGCAATATTACGGAGCTTATCCGTTATTTAAGACATTATGTCTGATGTTATTGAAGTATATATATATTCTCCTTCCATACCAGCAACGCATTGGAAATTCCCCCGGTGTTGTTCGCGTCTATAGGCGACGGTGACCACTTACGATCAGGTGGCCCGTCAGCCTGTTTGCGTAGGTTTAGTAAATATAAAAAAAAAACTTTTTAAGTGTGATCAATTTGTATACTATATGTATTTCATGGCGCTATGTATGTTGTGTTGTTTTAAGAGGTAAATGAAAAATATCAATGGAGTATGGAGAGACGTGTTTTCTATAGCTAAGTATCAATATAGTACTACATTTATTGAGGACTATAAATAACTTACGACTTAAGAGTGATATTGGCTCAAAATATCACATCGTCGATACATAGGTACTACAGACTTTTTTTGCAAAACAGTAGCAAACAAGCATGCATGTTACAATTAAGGAGATCAGATGGAGAGCAAAATTTCTACATGTAATTTAACAATGGAAGTGTGCATTAGATACGCTGCAAAGTTCCAAAATATTCATACTTTTCGTATCACAATCATAGAAGTATATTTGCAAGAAACAAAAATTTTTTTAGAGTGTGTTTTGTTATGATTGGTGATAAGGGTCATTGCAGCCCATAGTGCCCAAAAACTTAGATGGTCTGTTAGTTGTATGTGCGTTGTTACCCCTTAAATTGGAACCCCTCCTGTCCAGTATACTCTGCCTAACTACATTCTTCAAAACGAAACAGCAGTGCTCATCCTTCTGGTTTACGGCAGAAACAGGTAGAGCAGTGGTACCGCCGCAGATGAGCATTCGATATAAAAATATATCACCATCAACAATACGTCATATAGACTGATCTAGAAATATAAAATGTTGACTCTGTAATGTTCATTGTTGTGTAAGCATCTGGTACAAATATTTTTATTTTTAATTCTAATTCTAATTTTGAAAGTAGTGTTTAGAAGTTAAAATGCAATTTATAAAAGTGAAAAGAGACTTGTATGTTATAGAAAATTTGTATCTATTTATGAATAAACATGTGGTTCATTAATTTTTGAAAATCATCCATTAAAGAGCCGAAGAGGGCGAAAGTGCCGTTTGAAGAATAAAACCCGTGTTGGGGATGGAAATTCAAGTGAGTTACCTGTTATGGGAAATTCGTGTTCATAGTTCATTAAACATGAATAAGACCGGAATTTCATGTTGCATTTTTTAATATAAAAAGCACTAAGTGGCTCAAAAACGTTATTGAAAATAAAAATTGTGAGTATAGTCTATTTACAAAAGCAGTAATACACATAAAGGGTAATGTAGGACCACTTACATTTTGCTGAATGGCTAGAAAAGTCCGAGATTGAACTAATGAATTCACCTTATTTCAATAGCATTTCAGCTGCATATGTGCTTTGTTATCACTTAAACCAAATTTGTAAGAATTTAGGAGAGTTAGTGCTTGATTTTTTTGGGTCTGTGCTAAAACAATTGCAAATTTTTACGTTAGTTGTTTATTTTAATTTAATCTTAATGCAACATAAATATATAACCATGACACAAAGAATGAACTACATTTTTTATATTTTTTATTTATTATAGCAGAATAGCAAACGAGCATGCAGGCCACCTGATGTTAAGTGGTCTCTGCAGCCCCTGGACATCCACACCTGAGGTTGTGTGTGGATGCGTTGCTACTCCTGAGGACTACACCCTTCAAACCGAAACACAGCAGTTCTCACACTGCTGATTTACGGCAGAAATAGGTGTAGCGGTGGTGCCGCCGCAGGCGAGCCGTCGACATAAGACTTTACCACCATCAAAATTGTATAACAACTCAATTGTAGGATAATGGTGATGTTTACTTTCAAAAATTCCAATTCAGTTCGGTAATTATATAATTACTGCTAAACACAATAAAAATAGATTAGTGAAAGTGCTAGTTTTAGCGATCTTTAGCCGCGGGCTCTATATCTGGACGTCAGTGTTGTACGAGACATCATGGAGACTGGAATCAGGCAACCGAGAGTAAACGACCGGCGTCGAACAGATGTCCGGCCGATAACTTTGTTAATAGGCACTTTAATACGGAAGTTAAATTAGGAAATTAATTGAGATTTGAGAAAGTAACAAACGTCATATTATAGTGTTACATTATAACCCCTAGACAACCACATATAACACTAGATAAGACGAGTCGTAACTGAGTTGCTATACCTCCTTTCTACTGTATTCTGCCTAACCACATCCTTCAGCGGAAATAACTTGCGAGAACGATTATATATTTTCTACACTATTATAGTCACCTGTTGGTTTTATAACTTGGTTTTAGAACACGTTCGTATTGGGTATAGGCACATCACACCTTATAGTTTACGAATACGAAAAACTAATTTGTTAACGAATGAATAAATAAAAATACGTATCGAATAAGTCCTTCCTTTTGAAATCGGTTTCGGGAAAGTTCATTGCTTAGTTTCACTTAGACGACACAAACAGAAACATTTAAACGTTACATTCATGAGACGTTTTCTTATATATTTCCTTAATATAGATTTTAAATACGATTAATATCTCATAAACCTAAAAGTTAAAGCTAATTACAACACGAAATAATAATAGGCTACATATATCGAGGTCATAGTTTCTCTTGCAGCGTTCGTCTCAGTTCCTCGGTAGCCTTTGAAAAGTCCTTATCGTGATGTCGCTGTTTTTCGCCTCCGCACTCGTCTAAGTAATCTTTCGGCGGTTCCACGGGGTACTTGCTCCCGAACTTAGGTCGAGGGATTCTGACCCTCTTCACATCATCCAACCAGCTCTCCATGTTGGAAATATAAAAATGTACCGTTGGACCGTTGAACAGAGAACGGCACCTGAAATTTGAAAAGGATATAAATATTAGTTATTAATTAATAATTGATGTTAATAAGTGAGATTCGCGATGGAATAAGTAGAACATAACATTCTTGTGAACGTTGAATGTCTGTGGTTTTCCATTAAATTAAAGAAACACCTTAACAAGCTTCTATCTAGTATCTTAATGAACTTATTGTTTTAATAGCGATGAAAGCTAATAGATTAAGTATAGCCAATTTTTTTTTTTTGACGCAAAATGTTATTTTCGCCAATTATAAAGTGACAGTGAACTTTTTATTTCGCTCTATGTAACATAAACAATTACTGTTTTCTGCAACAAGTTTCAAGGAATATAACAATGTTAAGTAATAGGTCATCAACATCTTTGTAGCGTAATTTATATCTCATTATACCTACGTGTTGTAAATGGCAATATTGTAGCACGAGTTCAGGTTAACGCTATAGCGGTTGGGCAAGATAGGGCGATGGACAGCGGTGATTGAGAAATCACTTAGATTATAACTCAAATAAACGCTGTTATTTCACGTATTGTACCCGGCCGCGCATAAAGCATTATTGCCAATGCCAAGTTGCGACGGCTTTACAATGAAACTGGCCGATTGTCACAGTTGCATTGTTTATGCGCCGGCGCAATTGCTTCGTTAGTGGGTTACGATAATTACACCGACAGGTTTCTACTCTCTGTATAGATAGCCAATTTGTCTCAAGATAACGTATATCCGTTTGTTAAATCATAAACCTTGTTTTTTATATAAATGACACGAGCAATTGCATGAAGTATGCTCTTAAAACTTGTGACTCTATATTTTATAACTAATAACCTTAATTAAACAGTGACAACAAAGTAAACTACATATGAATGACATCAGGAAATTAGAAATATAAGTAAATAAATTATTTTTTAATTAGTTTATCTGTCAGTCAGCACTAAGATAATGAGCGAAAAGTTGGTCTTGCGTGTCTATAACGACGACGATATGCTAACGATAAAATATTACTTAGTAGAGATTAATAATCAACCAGCGGACGCGCTCGCGCATCGCAGATATTAAAAACAAAGATTTTTAATGCACGATTGCCTTTCTCCAGCGAAAGTGTGTCTGAGTGCAGTGTTACAAATCCACTTGACGCTTTCGAACTTTAAAATAAGAACGATCGAGTTTACATTTTAATGTTATTGGGTACTGAGTTCATCTTTTCTCAAAAGTATACAAGGAATGACTAATACTGACGGTGTGCAATGGGCAACTTCAACATAATGTCGTAATCTGCGAGAAAGTCGGTTGTCAGAAGTAAATAATGACAGTTTATGGCGTACTGGTTTAGTTACTGGATAGCCTGACCGTGCGTGACTCATAGATCGTGGGTAGGTACTATTGTACATACTTCTAACAAACAAAAGTATAATGTTAAAATGTTTATTGAATTGAAATAAAATTTATATAAGAATAATTGAATATTATTGAATAATGAATCGAATTTGTATAAGAGCAGAGAATATTTTTTATCACATCTGATAATTTGATCAATTCAATTTTTTTTAAACTGCAGACATGTCCTCGAACTGCAGCAAGAGCTTCTTATAAAGTGATGGAAGTGTTTTTTTCACTAATAACGGGATCTTTGTCACGCAATTACCTGTTTCTTAAAGAAAATAAAGAGCCATTTGCACCTCGGTACCACTATATCACCTTTCTCTCGCGCAAGCACTACTCTCATATACCCCCGCCCGTTGACACGTTTATATTCAATTGATACTTTATACCTTCACCGACATTATATGCACTTTCAATTTCAATTAAGAACTGGAATAAAAATGAGTCGATTTACCGTTCAGTTATACGCATAAGTACCATTTGCTAATTATGAGTAGTTATTAGGTAAATTTAATACTGAAAGAAAGCTTTTTCTTCTAGGATTAACGAACATATCGAAATATTAGCCCCTGAAATAATACAAGAAAGTTATTTAATATGAGAATTTTATTAACCATTTTAGCAATGTTATTAGTTCCTCATATTATTCGTATAGTAAGGTGTCTTAACGATTTTAATTTCTTAGTATTTGATATAATGAG
>DWKW01000747.1:0-14842 GCA_018250115.1 Doberes anticus
GACTATGGCCTATACTCTCTCATCTCTGAGAGAAGACCCGTGCCCAGCAGTGGGACAATAATGGGTTGATGATGATGCTGAGAGTCTTATGTCGAAAGCTCGCCTGCGGCGGTGCCACAGCTGCATCTATTACTGCCGTAAAGCAGAAGGGTGTAGTTAGGCAGAAGACACTGGGCAGGAGGCATTCCAACGTAGTCCTCAGGTGTAGCAACGCATCCACACACGACCTCAGGTGTCGATGCCCATGGGCTACAACGACCCCATAACGATAGGTGGCCTGCATGCTCGTTTGCTATTCCGTTTGAATAGGAAAAAAAAGTTCAGGCCATAGTCCACCACGCGGGCCAAGTGCTGATTGGCGGACTTCACATGCCTTTGAACATATTCAGAACTCGCAGGCATGCATGATTTCCTATATTCCATTCCTATGTTTGACTTTTGAATTCGGAAATTCCTTTTTTATGTTTTCCGTTTACTCATAAGTGTCGTTCTCTTAAAGCGTGGACATGATGCAGACGCATGCATGGTCACGGGGCCGTTATTGATATAGCCATTAGAAGTTGTCGATTAATAGAACGCTTTCATTATAAGTTACTTTTGTATGAGAAAATTCCTTTTTCATGCCTCGTGTTTACTCAAAAGCGTCACGTTCTCTTTACTCAATAGCGTCACATCATATCAACGTTCAACTATCATTGTATCAACACGCATTAAGAGATGCGTGGACATGATGCAGACGCATGTGTGTCACAGGGAGGCATTGATAGGAGAATTTCATTAAAAGGTGTTGATGATAGAGCAATTTCATTATAAGTTACTTTTGGATTAGAAAATTCCTTTTTCATGCTTTGTGTTTACTCAATAGCGTCACATCATATCAACGTTCAACTATCATTGCATCAACACGCATTAAGAGATGCGTGGTCATGATGCAGACGCATGGCCACGGGGATCTTATTGATAGAACGATGTAATTTAAAGTTATACCCAAAACCTTTGTAATGCTGCGCTTTCGAATACGGAATTCCCTTTGTGATATTTTATCTTATTTAAAAGCGTCACGTTCTCAAACGTCAAGTTAACGTTTTATTTTATATTCAAACGTTGCTACTCCTGAGGACTAACTTGGAATGCCTCCTGTCCTTCAAACCGAAATACAACAGTTCTCACACTTTTTTTTACACACTGCTGTTTAACGGCAGAAATAGTCAACATAAGACTCTACCACCATCGAATGTTCCCGTCATGTGATCGATTGTCACTTATCGAGTCACCACTACTTAGTTATTCACTCGGTGGCGTGGTTGTAATAAGCGGTAGGAATAGACAAGTTTTTTAAACGTTGATTTTAATGAAGTTTTACTACCCACTATATCAGTAATCAAATTTTGTAATAGACAGACATTTTTATGGGTTATTATGGTTATGGTTATTTTTATGGGTTAATGTTTGGTTAATTTGATGGCGGTAGAGTCTTATGTCGAAGGCTCGCCTGCGGCGGCACCACCGCTGCACCTATTTCTGCCGTAAAGCAGCAGTGTGCGAACTGCTGTTTTTTGGTTTGAAGGGTGTGGTTAGGCAGAAGACACTGGACAGGAGGCATTCCAATATAGTCCTCTGAAGCAGCAACGCATCCACATACAACCTAGATTTTTCGTTTTTTTTTCGTTTCGTTTGCTATTCCGTTTGAATAAAACGAAATTTTTTTTTTTTTCATATTTAATTATCTGATTCGTGGTCTTTAGTTAATTAGCTATTTAGTTATCAATCAATGTCTATCATAATGTGTGTTATCCATACGTGCCTCATAATTTATTATGTTTTTAGACCAACTACATCAAAGAAATGGAACGGTAATAATTTTGACACCCTTTGTATGTTGTATGGATGTTCCACTCAAGCGTCGGTACTAGCGTACAGATTTTGACTAATGAGGTGTCTATCGGTTTGTCTTCTTTGTGCGATGGTTATAGGCTATTTTTAAAATATGAATTAAATATGTGTTTTAATATGTTAACAGAATAACAAATGAGCAAGCAGTAGTCACTGCAGCCCATAGAGATCCTTATAACCTCAAGTATAAGATGCCTACTCCTGAGGACTAAGTTGGAAATCAGTTCTACCTAATTACATCCTTAAAACCGAAAAACAGTTACAAGTGCATAGTCACTACTGTCTTGCGTATAAAGACTATTTAGCTAATTACGCTTATAAAGTTTCGAATTCACGGCATCCCATCTAAATTACATCACCTATTTATCTATTTCTAAAAAGCATCGATAAATAGACTTCCAGTTTTGGGTCAGTAGTTAACTAAGTGATTTAGTAACTGTTGTATGGGATGCAATCATTTGAATATCCACTGATGATTGAGATCAAGTTCAACTGTTTCTTTAATTTCCACTTATACATATGGTGTGAAATTCGTTTGATCACTGGGTGCATAAGAGTCGTCTATATCCCCTTTATTGTGATCTATACGAGTATAATCTTTTACGTTTAATCGTACACACGAAATCATAACAGTGTCAACACAAAATATCGTAGCGAAGTGGATGTCGGTGAGCCAATTATAATTTGACCATGGATTTCTTACGATCCGAACAAGACATCTTGTCGGTGGCTAGCCTTGATCAATCAAGCGCTAATTAAATTCTTCACTTTTATTTTAGTCAAGTGGCTGTAGGAATATCTTTTATATAAAAAAAAAGTTTATGTTAAGAGATTTAATTTGCGTGTATGGTTTCATAATCCTCGAAAGATTTAAACAGGTTTTATTTTTATTATTTAATATTACACACATTATTTAGACACTATTGTACTCACTTTTCAGTCGTTTGAAATTCATCTAAATGGTAATAACTGCTATTTTTGAATTTTCTGAATATTTTTTTTTGTTGGATATTGTCAGTAAAGCCAGAACCTTTTGAAATATGTTTGTGTACCTACGAACGCACTTTAGCTTCAATACTTAAATGATCACTAAAACATAGATTTATAATTAAAATATAGATAATCTTTTGGTTTGCTTCTTGCTTCTAATCTTTGCACTTCAATTTACCTATTGCACTGTCCGTATATTACTGATCTATTATATGTCTAGCTTTCTAATCAGTCCGGAGCCTTGTTCACCGAAACTCTTTCTGTCTTAACAATTACCCAGTCAGTTATTAAATCTTTTACAACTACAGTTCATGTGTGAACTTAGATGTGTATTATGAACGTGGTCATAAAAAGGAATTGAGTTATCGATAATTACTTGTGTTTATTTCAAATGTGTACCTACTGATTTTTATATAAAATTTTAAACTATTGTGTGTCGACATTACAGATATTTGAAAATCCTAATCGAAATCGATTATCTAAAATAATCTAGGTAGGTGATACCAAAATAATTTTACTTATTTATTTTTGTCCGTTTGTTTTGTTTGTCTTGTTTCCCAAGTGACGCAAAAACCACGCGATATAAAGAACTGATTATGTGAATGATCAATGATAGTACACAGTCACATTTAAATACTGTCATAACTTTTAACATTATCGGTTAAGTGTGGAATTACAACTTCATCTCTATATGCTGTCACATACTCGGGAGGTCAGTGGAAATTGAAATGTTTTTTGAACTTACATGCTGCAACAACGTTGTAGGAGAAAGGCTATCACAATATATAGTCAATAATTTTAAAAAGTTTAATTTTTTCTTGCTATAGTAGAAAACATGCAATTAGTAGCAGTATAACGTTAGGCGCTGGTAGAACAAACCTCCGTACGCTTATTGCATGTTACGCCTCGTTCACCCGATCAATAGGATTACAAGCGCCCGTAGGTTGCGTGAATCGAATAGATGCCCTACAATACCTATAATAATACCTATGTGCCAACAAGCCGGCTGGTTCGCGTGACGATACCCGCCGACTGGTTTATTGACATCATAATTTACCATTTCCCTTATCTATTTAATGTTCGCTATGAAATTCATAAAAGTCACAATACAAAAACGTTGTACCGGTTTATTGCATTTTGAGCTTTGCCACCTTCCGCCTCGGTGACCTAAATAATAATGAATACTCAACCTTATTATGAAGCTGTTATTTAATATTATGCTAAGACCCCAACCCAACTTGGTCGGTTATTGGGAGTGCGTGCAGTCGGTTTGTCGCAATCAAAAATATTACAATATATAACAACTATATAACAATATATAACAAGTAGACTGCCGCCCTCGACGGAGTTGTTTTCTTTTATATTTATAGACATAGAATGATACCTTCATTTGCCATTTCGTCATAGGACGGAGGACTAAGTTGGAATGCTAAGATAAGCTAAGCTGGAAGTGGCAGAAGACACTGGAGTAGACTTCAGTGTCTTCTACCACACCACACCCTTCAAAACCGAAACATAAAAGTTCTTATACTGCTGTTTCAAGACAGATATAGGTGTAATGGTGGTGCGGCCACAGGCAAACCTTCGACATAAGACTACGCCAACAATGTTGCAGCATGGACCTGAAAAACTACAATGCCGTTTTAAATGACCTCACACGTATATTATGGTCTCTTAAACCTATCTAGTTCAAACTTGTGTCAGTATTTTAGTGTAACTGCGAAAGTTCCATTCAACCCCTATTCAATATTTTTTGCGTGATTTGAGTGAAACAGACAAACCGAAATATAGAAACTTGTAAAAAAGATTTTATGTGACCCGTAAATAGTTGAAATGAGTTAAATTAAAAAAAATCAATATAAATACTGAACAAAAGATATTCATTATTTAATAAAAATAGAAAAATGATCAGTCAGATCCGTAGTTTATTTCGTTTTAGCAAAAATACGACTATAAAAGTTCAAAATGAAACATAGCAGTTGTCACACTACTGCTTTACGGCAGAAATAAGTGAAGCGGTGGTGATGCCACGATCGAGTCTTCTACATAAAACTACAAAAATGTCCACCCTGAAGGTCCATTCTAAATATAGCATCGGTGAAAAAAAAATTCCATCGGATAAGCTGTTTCGAATATTACCTTCTGCATCCAAACTTACAAACATTACCTCTTTATAATGTTAAGTATGGATGAATAGATATTGTTATGAACTTCAAGAGCTCTGTAGTGACATGTTGAGATACGACACAACTCTCCAACAGACTTCAAGTTTACGATGACACTTGTCGTCTGTTTATTGAAAGTTTACACTTTAATCAGAGATGCCTATTTACTTATATCCTAGGCAAATAGTCTTTTCGAATATAATTCTTACATATATGTATTTTTTTATCGTAACAGAATAGCAAACGGGCATACTGGCCACCTGATGGTAAGTGGTCACTGTAGTCTATAGACATCTTCATCAAACCTCAACTAGGATGGAAGTTCTTTCTAAGGTTGTAATTAGATGCGTTGTCACTCCTGAGGACTAATTATGAATAAGTCCTGTACAGTGTCTTCTGCCTACAAATCACCCTTCATCGAATCACGATAGTTGCAGGTGCAACGATGGTGCTATAAGACTCTACCATCCTCAAAGATCGATCTAAAATGTCCATACTTTGCTAGTAATATTTTTATTACTATGTCAAAGATCATGCCTATATATAAATGTTGAGGTCATTTAATATAACAGGGCGATACGGTTAATAAGCGGAACAACAAATGCGTTCAAACCGCTACGCCCGCTAATTTAAGCTAAGGTTTTCATAATTATCTAATTTACACATTTATCACGAAACTTATTAACTACTTTCAATAAATCATTTAACCATCAATCCATTACTATGGCATTATTGGGCACGGATCTCCTCACAGAGATGAAAGGGTTTAGACCATAGTTCACCACGCTGGCCAATTACGCGTTGGCGGGCTTCACATGCCATTTAGAACATTATGGAGAACTCTCAGGCATGTATACCTTCAATATTTATTCAAACTATTTAGGAACCATTACAATTAGTATGGAATTTCAGAAGCATTGACTTGACCTGTGTCTTGTCGTGTCTTGATTTGACTCATTGATTCGATGAACATCATCTTCTTAGATAATATCTTTAATTGGGAATTTCAAGCAGGTGTCGTCACCTGCTTACAAAGATCTTACTAGTTTATTCGATTTTCTTATATTATTAGCGAAATATAAAAAAGATGTCTAAAATTATCAGTATTGTTGTTCATTTTATTATTTGTATAACTTTTTTTTAAGTAAAATGTGATGAATAACTTGAAAGACGGAGCAAGTTAAGAAAAAACGCAGGCTATATTGCACATGGACCACAGGTGTAAGATTGGTAAACTCGTTTTTAGTGGGCTTTCCACTACAAATTTTGAAACTAAAGACTTAGCTGATGGTGGAGAATTCCAAGGCTTGCCTGCGGTGGCACCATCGTTTCTCCTGATTATGCTTGAATGCAGTGCAACTACGGAAGGCCTTATAACTTAGTCCTCGGGCGTAGCACCTTTCATCATATATGGTTGGACATAGATGTCAGTGGGGTACAGCGATCTCTTAAAACTAGGTTGCCTGCGTACTCGTTTGTCAAAATATAAAATAAAGAGTTATCAAAGGACATCGGTATGGCACGGGTAGTAAGGGTTTTATACATTTAAAAGTTCAAAAATGACTATCAAACTCTGATTCCAGTTGCTGGTCGGCAGTAGCGGAGCGGGCAACGGCGGAGCAGCCACGTCACCCGATGGCGGGTCGAGTTCTGCTCCGCCGCTATCACCCGGCGGCTCCGGCGTCGCTGGCGGAGCGCTATCGCCGGGCGCCGGCAGCCACGCCAGCACCCCGGCTGCCTCCTGCTGCGATACGCCGCGGCCCATCATCACGGACCCGGTCTCCGGCCAAACGGTGTGCTCCTGCCAGTACGACGGCGCCCGGCTAGCCTTGTCATCGTACCCCAGGCTATCCAGCGCCGCCGTCGGCGTCTATGGAGCCCCATACCCCTCCACTGATCAGAACCCTTATCCCAGCATTGGAGTGGACAGCTCGGCGTTCTACTCACCACTGGTATGTATTATGGTTTCTATACATAAAAAGTTTACTTTTAGGGTATGTACAAGAGCAATAGACGGTAATCAATCAATCAGGTCGAAACTGACAATAGAAACAAGAAACTGAACCCTAGTCTAGAAAATCAGAATTTAATCGAATATTTACATTTGCGATACAGTTTACTTCGAGCCAATTCGAGGTCTCGACTATGTATATTCAGTGCCGTAGCCTCCTAAAGCAGAACAAACACGGCTGCAAATTGGTACCAATAGGTCGTTTGCCGTTTGTCCGTATTCCAAGCAAGGTTTATCGCTCTCGACTGCGATACGTGTTTGGCTTTTCTGGCGTAGCGTGCGAGCCAGCTTTGAACCGGTCCGTGAGCGCTGGGCCAGAAAACCACCGACACCTCGCAGGCCGCGCCGACGCCCTGTCACGAAACATTAATATTTAAACTCGAAAAATAAATTCGGAAAGCGACCGCCATTACTATACCAATTACACCTTATCTCCTTTGCGTCCTTCTGGACGCGTTTGCTTTATTTAAAATGATGCAAAACTTTTCGGGTTTTTTCGGAAGTGGTTTCGAAATGTAGTAACTTCATAAATCCAATTTGCGGTTGCAAACGGAACGGGTAACACATCGGTTTAGCACCTTGTAGCCGGAAAGGGGGACAAATGAGCGGTCGTCGTATGCGGGATCCTTAATCCCTATAAGGGAACACGCTCGCAAAGAAGCGTACAATCTACCTACCGTCCTTCATATAGAAACTCGGCGTACGCCTAAAAAGACATGCGCAGCTCCGACAAGACTGCACTTATTGTAGCGCCGATCCAATTCTATACGTTTCACGCGATTTAAACTTCAGACAGGGCACATGTGAAATCCGCTAAGCCTAGAAAATCCTATCGAACGAAAGATGATCCGCTTTTTGTCAAGTGTTAAGAGGAAGTTTCTCGCCTTAATCTTAAGCGTTGAAACGTTCATGACGGAAGTTTTGGAAGCTCGATTCACGCCGTCTTTATGATTTAGTTCCCTTCTTTGTTGTGCTTCGCGGTTCGCATACGACGTTGAATTTACTTTTTAGATTGCAGCGGAGATATCCACTTCCAAAATTATTTTAGAATATTACAAGCGTTAAAAATATGAGTTCGTTCACCTCGTCACGTAATTACAATATCATGTGGTAGCTCACTGAAGGTAATTGTGGATGCATCCTAAATCGCCGGCAGTGAGATCTCTATCTGTCATTGTATTTAACGAGGTCTACAGAAGGTACCTCCGCTCTGTGACCCTGTGCATGTTTAATAACAGGTGTTTGAATGTATGTATACTGTCATTGTGTGCCGTGTGCTCATACCTAACTCACGACAAGCCCGGCCGGTTCCGTGCAAGCGACAATTTAGCGAACAATGACGACGCTCTACCACAAAATATACTCTGTGTCTGGATTCGTAAGTCTTCATCGCTAGCCACGCAACATCGAGCCTTACCTCTTCGAAATACGATTTACTTTAGCATGTTTGCACATCACAACCATTGTGGGTAAAAATATTCAACTGCCATTTTAGTACACGAACGACTCCGGTGGCGCCGTCTGTCGCAACTCCGACTTAGCAACAATACGCAGCGCCATCTCTTATCTATTGTGCGCTTTTGATAATCAATAAAATGGTTTCGTTTTTTGCGGTGGTCTCTCGATTGAATCAACACGTTTCGTTATGATTCATTAGTTGTGAAATTAGCATAGACGTTAAAATGAAATCATTAGTGTTGTTCGCATTCTTTATTTATACGCATCGGTGGTTCACAGTCGTTTTTTGCTGTCAGTTGCTTTTTGATCGATCAAAAAGTATTATTTGTTTACACTTTTGAAATATCTTCATCACAATCGATATAAAAAGTTTTGCAGCTGCTCATACCTATACAGTAGTAGATATGAGAACATTTTTTGAGCGTAACTAACCTATTTCTCGATGGACAACAATAAATTAATGTAGGCAACGATTAATTCTACACAATCATACTACCTTCATACATATTTCGATTAAAAGCCAAGCAAGGCAGAATATTCAAATTTTACCGAAAATGCTTAAACAAACACATGTGCTTATACGTAAAGTAATCGTTTGTCTAAAAATATAAAAGTGATCTTCAATAGGCTTACCGTCAGCACCAAGAACATGATAATTAATTATAATTACGGGAGGGTCCTAATCCCCGTTTTTATTGTTCCAAATCCTGTGGTCAGTCACCAGTGTACTCTTGCGGACGGAATCAAATTATAATCGCAGCGAAATATAATTGACAATTGTAGGTACATGTTTAATATCATACCGCGATAAATCCATCGCGAGGAAACTTGCATGGCTGAGAGGCATCCAAAATGTTCTCAAGGGCATGTGAAGCCCGCCAATCCGCACTTAGTACCGCGCGGTGGACTATGGCCTAAACACGCTCATCTCTGAGACTCATCTCTCATCACATCATCATCCGTGCCCAGCAGTGGGTCAATAATGGATCGATGATCATGTTTAGATAAAAAACAAACATTCAAAGATAGATCTTAGTAAGTAGGAAGTTCTTGCGTGTTGCGTGTGTTGTCGTGCCATCAGTGTTATACACTCTAGTGTAACCGAGTATGTATGGTAAGGTGATTTATTATAAGTTCCTCAGTGACGAAAATACTTGTCGTACCTACCTTATAATTTATAATTGTTTAGTGACAAAAGTTATTAGATTATTTTAGGAAAAGATCATCATAATCCAATGTTTAATGCATGATAGATATTACAGATCCTAAAAGTATAACTCCCTACTTAATTTTAGAAAATAAAGAACATTGCAATGCTTAGAAACAACCGATCTGAAAATAATATCAACTTCACAGGGTCTTGGCAGTCATAAAATGTTTCAAGCATATTAACTCATACTGTCATCTTTTATAGCAAGCAAATTAAATCTTCATTTCTTGTTAACTACATTATAAAACACATAAGAACCATGGCGGCGCTAGTATATATAGTAAAGTAGATTTCATAAAATCTAAATATAATATATGGAAATATAATATATAGTTAAGGAAAATTATAGGTATATATTGCATTGTTTTATCGTTTATGATTGTGTAAAGGAATAATTCCTTTAATTGTAATATTAAGAACTGCATAGGAAATAACATTTGAGGACCTCAGTAGGTAATAACTAGCTTCTGCCTGCGGCTTCATCCGCTTTTAAAGCAATTTAGCATTGTAGCATTTAAAGAACTAAAGTGTTGTTAAAACATTAAAGTTCAACTATTGTTACTCTACGGGAACGAGAATATATTTACTAAAAGAAGACGTCAAATGTATTAATCGAAGACATGATCTATTTGCGTGCTAAGTTTCATCCAACTCAGTTATGCGGTTAACGATTGATTGAGTAATAAACATTCACACATTTTTACAACCTTTCACATTTCATTATAAGGATTTAAATGTATAAAGAAAAAAGTACAACAATTTATAATTGTAACATTGCTTTCTGGACCGACGGACAAATTTCGAAATTCTTATCCTTATTAAATGCACGTGACAAATCGGTTGAGGGTTATAAAATCTTTCATCAACAACGGGAGCATGTGTGCAATACATTTCTCAGTCGTTATTGCGAACGGATATCGCCCCGAACCCTCCGCCACTACGTTATAGCCCATTGATAGACATACGACAACGACATCCGAACTTAATTATGACTAAACTTTGTTTTGCAACCGTGCCTCCACTGTTACCTACTACGATCTGATCGTACCGCATTTGCATTCATGCGACTTGATAAATACAAGCTATTTGTCGGACTTTGCCGTGTGAGTTGCTTTAATCGAGTCGGTATAGTTTTCATGTTACTTACAACAATATTTTCTTGTCTTAACTTTGCAATTTCATAAACATGGCTGATATTGATGCATCTACAACTTATTCTCTAATATATTTAATGTCTGCAACCGACGGTTCTTATTCGGAAATCACATAAAATTTTATGCGTTGAAAGTTGAAAGGCTAGTCAAAAATAAACAGAGTTAAGAATCTCTGACAATGTCTGAATGTCTCATTCAGAGTCTAATCGCACACGAACGTCCTACTCTCGTTTCATTATCGCGACTAAATTAAAAGTTCGATAAGGAGTAGGCAAAGAAAAAACGGAGAGATGCCCCGGCCGACTATAAAAACGTAACAAAACGCCAATTTAAATACATCACTAATCTTAAGTCAAAGAGAATAAGTTTAGAAAAAGCGGCCAGAGATTCAATTAAAGAAGGGCGATGGAGCAAGAAGAAGGACTCGGTGCTGCGTGTAAGAAAAGGAAGGAAAAGATAAATAAAAGTGAAGCGAAATCAAGCGAATTGAAAATAGCCATTAAGGTGTTAATGAGGGTCTTATTAAGCCGTCTCCTCCTAGTGGGTGGTCCGCTTTTAGTGTTCGCTTTGTTCATTCATCACGACAGATTAAGTTCCGACCTAATTATCATTTATATCGGCTTACGGCAATAGTTATTGTAACAGGCTCTCACCAAGGCTTGACTACAGAGGTACAATGGCTGTACCAATTTTTATGTAAAGCTCATGCTTTTACTGCTATGTTCCGGTCTAAATGCTATGATCGTCAGACTATATTAAAGGCGTCACTCTATACTTCAATTTTGCACTTAATCTGGCTCATCAAGGCAACAGATTGCACCGTAAAGAGGCCTGATGAGTAAATGTTATTGATACGTTGAAGTTAAATTTCATGACAGTGAGAGAGACGAAAAATATTGGGTTCCAAAATTAGAGCCCCGCTCATTAAATTAATCGTGTCGTCTAGCGAGGGCTTAAGACATGAGGCTATCCAACTTAACCTTCAGTAAGCATCTACAATTTTAAACTCGATATTATTATTTTCGGCTCTTAGGTTTAGAAAAAAATTTAAGACTTATTTTAACGGAGAGATTTGATTCAACGCGAACGATTGCTTTTAAAATATACAAATTTCCGTGTTAATTTACTTAGCACTCTTTTAATATATTCTATGGTACTGAAGTTTTTTTTTACATTTTTAAAAATGAAATTCACTGCAAATTTTTATCTCAAATGCGAAGTAAGTATCCTTAAAAAGTATCGTTACGGGACATCTGTTTTACCTTCCATCATTCTTTCGCCAATTAATTAGTCACAGACGACCTTGCTTTCTGAGTAATGGCCAAGTTTATTTTATTTCCTTACTAATTAGCTCAAATGGGCGAAAGGAGAGAGGAATATAAAGTTATCAAAATCAGATGCAGTCGCTCCTAAATTTAGGGCACTAAAGCTTAAAGTCGCTTGACGTCTCATAAGTAGGTAGAACCGTAAAAATACCTCTTTGTTTATAGAATTTCTTGGTACTTCATTCGGAAAATGTTGATTATACGGTGCGTATTTTTCTGAAGAAGAAATTATAATGATGTAAAATGTAAATTATAAATAAGCGCAGAAGATTGTCGCACAAAATTTCGTTCTTATCTAAAACAGCTGTAATATTGGTAGCGGCGAATTGGTAATTATTTAAAAACCAATTAATAATTATTCAAGCTCCTGCTATCAAAATATATTTATTAAATTTAAGTTATGTTTTTATAGCAATTCGTTGAACAAATACATACGAGTAATTGATTGCTTTAATGAAAACATTGACATACGTAATTGACGTCTGTAAAAATTCGCTTGTTTATAAATCTGTCTATAAATTGAGATTTGTTCGGTTCAATTCGTTCAATTAAAGTTCCTTCGAAACAGTTAGCAAGAAAAAATATCACGAATCGGTATCAGTTAGGAACCGTGTCGGGACACGAGCTTTAATAAGCGAAACACTTGTTGATCACTACGTTTATTTTCCACCGATTAAAAAATTAACGTGTGAGAGCTACACATTATTGCCAGTTGTTCGAGACGCCTCGTTGCTCGTTTTCGGGCGCAAGGTGTTTACTGTTCATTGCAAATTGCTAGTTGAGACTGTGTTTCGAAAAAATATCGATCCGCTTTCATTTGTCTCGTTCAAGAGCTTGTGGTAACTTCCACTTTGTGTTTGTGTAATTTTAAATTTTATGCTTGATTCGATAAATTGTTTGAGTGTTTCCGTTTCAGTTTATTGTGTTTAAATTATTTGATACTACGTCTCTGATACAGCGTATTTTTTCAATAGTAACATTTCTCATGACTGCGTAGGTGACATAGCGCAACGACGATAATTTCACAAGTAACATATGTCATTTTTTATAATGATAACGTGTCGGCTGAGTGCTAGACTATTTATACATAGTATCAGCCGCCATCGCTTTAATATGATGCAATAGGACCAGTGAAACGTGGGTGGGCTTATCGGGTACATTGACGATTTGACATAAATGCGTTTTACTTAGATTATGTGACATCCGATAAAATGTTGTAAGGCGCCGCCTAGCAGTGATTGACACTCAGCTTGTGTACACAGCGATATCCGAGTACACTTCTGTATCGTTATCTACCGGCGACACATAAGCATCGAGGCGATAGTGCGCTTCGACACCGGGGTCGCACTCCGCAGCGCTGCGCAGCGCGTTGTGTACACAAACAGGCGGCTCGCGGCTCCGCAAGGCCTCGGACGCCGTGATCATTTATAAACAACGACCGCCAGCCCCGTAACACCGCAACCCTCGTCTCACCTCGAAAGCGTTAATTGCTCCGCAAATATACTCATCTTCGCACTAAGCGTTTACTTGCTGACTTTAATGACTGGGCAAACAGAGAGAGCGGTCGCGCGGTCAGCCGCGTCCTGCGGCCGGTCGGCTAATAAATCTTCGGATTTTCCCCGGTTTCCCGACGTCCCGCAGTGGACGGCGCCCTCTCCCGCCTTTCTCTTATAAATTACCTACACGGTTTCACTATAAATCAAACAATGGCCGGACTAAATGCATTTACTATTGTTTGGACACACTTCGTACAACGGTTTTGCGACCGCACTCGGCGTGATGCATGGTATTATGATGTCCAGTCAGCGGTTTCGCAGGAAGTCTGTTCTTCCCTTCGTTTAATCCGGATCGAGGATATTGCCGCCGTTACGCATTGGGACGTTTGCAATTAATCGCAAGAAGTCTCCGTGCTCGGAAGGAAGTGGTCTAATGCGGGCTAATTGAAAGTGCCGCGGATAATCGGGGTCAGGGAACGAATGTTGTAAAATAAACAATTATATTGGTGGCGTTCTAAGCGATCTGTGACCATTAATAACGTAAAGGTGCTTATACTGACCGTTATCTCGGGCGGAAGTTAAAAAAACCTGACCCGAGCGTAATTTTAGTTGGCCGCCGCGCTGGGCATTAGCTGAATAAAAAACGAGGTGTCGATTGAACTGGAGATAACTAACAACGTTATTATTTAATTTAAGTTTGTTTTAGTATTCCTCGTTCGTTGTGTATATCACTTCATAATTGTTTTTGCGTTTATCTGTTAAGTTGCCGTCGGTCAGTGGGTAGGCATGTGTGAACTGGCATCATTTAAATAAAACTAAATTACGGCTTTGAATAAATTATATCTACAGCACTGAGTTTATTATTTTTTCATTTCATTACTTTTAATTAGACAAGCTATAAAATAGATTCTTTTAACGTTTAATACAAATTTCTATAGACTTATAAATAGATATCAGAAATATTTACTACGTTTTTTTTAATAGGTATTACTTTTATACTTCATACTTTATACTTCATAGTCCGCCAATTAGCACTTGGCCAGCTTAGTTGATATGGCCTAACCTCTCTCATCTTTGAGAGAAGACCCGTGCCCAGCAGTGGGACGATATTGGGTTGATGATGATGAGGGATCATCATTT
>DWKW01000748.1:0-14840 GCA_018250115.1 Doberes anticus
AACACAGCAGTTCTCAAAGTGCTGCTTTACGGCAGAAATAGGTGCAGCGGTAGTGCCGCCGCAGGCGAGCCTTCGACGTAAGACTCTACCACAATCAAACAACAATCAATTTTCCTATTGAACCTGAAACATATTTAGAGTTCATAAAACCGATTCAATAGTGTTTATGCACCATTCATCACTCAATACACCAAGATTATACCTAAATCCCAGCCATCTGAGCCGGTCCCATAGGAATGTAAGTAGAGTTACATTAATTGGCACTTTGCATACACCGAGACACCTCATGAATGGCTGTGCACGAGGATTTCTTTAATTCATCGGCTAACTGCTACCGTTAGGATGCCATGTAACAATTACACGCGTCGCCTTGAATGTATAATTATCTGATTAAAGGATCTGCTTGATAGAAAGCACGTTATGATAAGAGATAAACAAGGATATAAAGACTGCTTTTTTTTTTTTGAGTTGGGTAGTAATCAATGGATGTCTTGGTGATGTCCCAAGAACTTTGTTTATCATAACATTTTTTTTAATCCTAAATACACGCGGACAAAATCGCGGGTATTATCTAGGAAGATATATAAAAACATAATGTGTTCAAAAATTATCACAGCGTCAGAGTAAAGAAAATATAAGGTATTTAATTGAAGAACGCTTAATCCTTATTTATATATCTGCCAATCAGTCAGAGACGTAGATTCAAAAAGTATTCGTTACATCCTTAATCATACAAGGTCGGTCTTCGTTTACTATCCTGCAGTGAGACAAGTTCACAGAAGATTTATTCACAAAACATGCCAATGAGGTAATAGATTGAGTCATAAAGCGAATGAAGTAAAAGAACTTTTAAATCTCGAATTCATATAAAGTACAGTATGCAGCATAATAAAATAGATGACAAAGCGAGTAAAAGCGTCCGGTAAAGCCTTATATAAATACTTACTGCAAACGGAGTACCATAAAGACACGTGTGCCAAATTGAACTAAAGATTTGATGAAGCATTTACATTGAACTATTCAAAAAGACTACAACGGATTGTTTTTTATATTAACGGAGTAGCAAAAGAGCATGAGGACACCTGATGTTAAGTGGTCAATTCTGCACAGGGACAGACACATACAACTGGATGGTATGAATTTAAATAAGGCCGATGCAGAGGCATAAGAATGGATTAACTATGACGATGACAGGTATAATAAGTGTTACTTGTTATATTTCACGACCCGTATGGCGCCGTGGTCAACGTGCGGTCTGCCGCTCGGAGGGTCCTGGGTTCGATTCCCAGCGATTCAATCCATTCGATTTTTTCTAAGGAATACGCAAATATTCAATTACTGTTAATCTGTCTCGTATAACGGTCAAGGTCATAGTCGATTTAACAAAGACGATATTAAATTAAATAGCGTTACCTAACTTAATTATATTTATCCAACTAATACTGATAGGAAATACGCACTGAGAAGACTAAAAAACTAAGTAGATCCGACAAAAACAATCCTCTTAAACGAATTTCAACGGAAATTCCTAGCATCGTAGTAAATTGTTGATTTCACGGTTGACCAAATCCATTAAAAATCCTAATATTGGTTTTGCAGGTGTCAAAACATGGTGTCGTGGGAGTATATTTTTTTGTTATTATTACGGTCGATGACTTACGGTAGCAGTTTCTTGCAGCATTTATCTTTTCTTTGAAATGTTTGTCAGGTTTAACCGGGTTCTCACTTACCTGGAAATAATAATATAACATTACAAAAGCAACCAAAAGTATTATTATTATTTGCATAATGGAAACAAACATTTGAACACAATATTCTCAGTAAGAGTTGAAAATTCGAACGTAACGAAATACAACAGTTAACCTAAAACTACTATGACGCTTATATTGCATTTAAATGTAGCAGTGAAGCGTCATTAGGGGAAAATGTGTCTAATGCTCAAAAAGCTCAAACTAGCACCTTTAACCGAAAATAATAATTAAATAACACACTACACTCAAATTCCCATACAAGCATAGGATATGACGTGGATTCCATGGCCACAAACTTAAAAAAGAACACACAGACCCACCCAGTTGGGTGGTCACCCAACAACATCTAAACTTCTGTCCCGCTGAGAATCGAACCCAGGACCATACAAACGGCAGACCGATCATGTCGACCGTGCCATACGAGTCATAATTGCAGTAAACACAAACTATTATCATAATATCCCAAGCCTATCAGAAACCTAGGTGACGGCTATTGACGTAGAATGGAACGAATGTGACAGGGAAGAATAATCACGAGCCGTCAACAGGAACTGGCTGGCTTTTACGAGAAAATCTCAAAATCATCCCATGTCCATCCACGTCGTTCAAGTCTAATTGATAGGATATTTCTAATAAAACGTATTTTACATGAAGAGGAGACGGATCCGACGTATATCACCTGTCGGTCGTAATCATTTGAGATAGCTGTTCTAAGTGCTGTATAATAAATAATACTTGTATTCATTACACCCGGAACATGCATATACAATACAGAATTAATACAATATAGAAATGATAATTAATTTGTAGGTATAGGTACTGAATATTCGAACTACACAAGCGCATAAACATGCAAGCACACATACATAAACACGAACGCGCGCCGAGCATAACCATATTTACAATTTTAAGTTTCTCATTTTAAGTGACAAATTACTCGATGTATGTCTTATGAGAAATAAAGATTCTTAAAACCGAATTGAAGCGTAGTATTTTACGTCAGGCTAGAGGCTGTCGTAGAGAGAACTGTCTGGAATAAAGTTTGTACATTATTGTACATCATTGTATGTACATTGTTAAACGTATTACGAATAACATCTTTCAGATAAATATTTCTGGCTTTCAGATTTCAAAGAAAATTACAAATCACAGCGTGATCTGCGCTTTCAATAGAATCGGACCACACAACGGATTTATGCAATACTGCTCGTGCTTGAGAACACTCTGCGATTAATAATGCTTTCGTAATATTAATATTATTTGACCAAACTAAACTTATAGTAGGTACATATTAATGCAATGTATAATATGAAAGGGTGATAGTCTAGTGGTTAAGAATATCTACCCTCTCCGGTGGTCGACGTTCAAATAACGGCACGCGCCTCTATTTCTCGAAATGTTACCTTTTCTAAATTTTCGGAATTATATGCGTTTTAATTAATATCACTCGCTTTAACGGAGAAGACAATATCGTGAGGTAACATATAAGCCTGAGAGTTCTAATATGTTCTCAAAGGCACGTGAACTCCGCCAATTCGCACAAGAACAGCATTTGGGGAATAGTCCCATAGGGACCATAGGGTCTAAACTTTATCATCTCTGAGATGAGACCCGTGCCTAGAAACAATAATGGGATGATGATAATGACGTAGCCACAATTTACTGAATGGTTTTAACGAACTAAGCTAAGGAAAGAAAATTGTAATTTAATTTCGGAGTATAGCTGAGACACGTATATTTAGAATTGAAGGTAGGTAATACACATTTAACCATACTATATTACTAAGCTTTGAGCTTCTGTATAAGTAAGTTCTGTTTAGGACACGAAACGGTAGTCGGTTTAATTTTTAATAAAAGGTAACATTCATTAATTAACAGTATAAAACAACACATTTAAAAAATAAAAATAAAACGTTTCTTTAGGCTCAGGTTAACTGGTACGCAAGGCGCTTTCATTGGCGCGATATGTGTATAAGTATTAAAAGTGTAAATAATTTAATGTACAAATTACTCAACCAGCGTACCGGTATTAATTGAGTTTTTTACAACTTATCAATGCAAATTGACGCATTGCATAAGTGGTACGGAGTAAAATGATTACCTCGTCAGAAATTCTATATTGTCGCAACCGAGGCAGATTGATATAATGCTGTTTTCTATACATAAATAACAATAATTGGATTTCTGAATAGCAAGCTCACTTAATGACCTATGCAGTACATTTCAATAGCTTATTAAATTCTATCAAATGCCCTGGTTTATTATAACATAACATTACTTAAAATGTTCACTTTAATGTGCCAACATTATTATTAATACGTTTCACAAGCTTGTTTTTATTCATTTCAATAATAGTTCATCGTCATTCGTTGACTTATCTAAGGACGGACTAAGCGCTTCGAGTTTCCACAAGAAACTCGGCACATAATTCTAACTACCATACTCTTTACACATCGAAAGCACTGCTGCTTCTCATGATAAACAGGAGATGCGTAACAATAACAATAAAAAATAATAGCATTCCCTGCGGCTTGAGTACCACTGACCAACACAGACAGAAACAGAAATCTAAATTCATCTTACAAGTAACCGCTCCGCTGGGAATAGAAGCCAGAATCCTATGAATGGCAAACCATTCTGGCCATTGATCATTGTACCGGGTCGTCAATGTTGCCAAAAAGTGCGAAATGCATTACATTGGAAGAGCAGCTAAGCAGCAATCTCGGCAAAAACCTTGGTGTCAACATACATTCTATTAATACGCATTCAAAACACACGCTTTTAAATGAATAAATCAATGACGAATGTTAACTCATCGCCAATATTACGCATTTAAGATTATATACCATTTCTTGCTTACGAAACACCATAGGGTCCGTAATTTGTAGGACATTATCCGTCATTATGTTTATGCAACGGAGTCCGTAAACGGTGTTTAATAATATATTTAATAGACACATCGCAGTTGTTCCATTCGTACATTGAATTTGCAGTCACGAAATTTTATTTGGTCTATAAACATTGAATATTTCATGAACATAGTTAATATCAGTATTATACTAGTGGTTCGAAATCGGCTTACCGGTCCGATTCGTCGCACCCAGGTATCGATACGAGCATGGACCTCGAATTTTTCAATGTACATAATTATATTAGAAATTAATTGTCACTTGTTTTGCATGGAAGGAAAACATCGTCGGTAATTTGTAAGTTTTCCATTATGTTTTAAAAATATGTGGCGACTTGGCGAGCGTTTTGAACTATATTCGATATAAACAAAACACCAGGATTTCCTATATTGTGATCGCTATAGACACAGCAACTTGGACCATGCAAAGAAATCTATGTTCATTTTTTAAAGTCCTGCGACCTCTTAGAATCGAACCCAGGACTCTCCGAACGACAGACCGGCATGTTGACTACTATCCCATGCGGGTCGTCGCATAAAACATCTACGACTTTCAAATGAAAGAAGACATTCATCAATATCTCACGTCCGAAGTCAAAAATCAGCACAAAAAGAATATTAAAAATCGTGTCACTCTTAAACTTTCACCTTTGTTTTGCCATTTCTCACTTCAAGCTGACACATTAACAATAACAATTAATAGCTTTGAATTATTTCGATGTCTTCCTGTTAATGGCTGTGAAGATACTTTATGGTTTCCTGTTTTACATCTCATGAAATAATCTTCATTGGATTTAGAGTAAAAAGTTCTAAGTCTTGCTATGAGAAAAAACCGTTTTAATTTATTGGCCTTAAAACGATGTAAATGATTTTATGAAGGAAAACAGCTTAATAAAACCTGCATGTTCTCCAAAATGTGAAATCCACCGCTCCGCAATTAGCCAGCGTGGAGGACTATGGCCTTAGCTCTCTCATCTCTGAGAGGAGACCCGGGCCCAGCAGTGTGACAACAATGGGTTGATGATTAATTTAGTAATGGCAATAAGGCCACCAACAAATTGCTATATATAATCCACCTGTTACCATTACTCACTTTTACTTCCTAATAGAGACATAAGAACCATCTTTGTAAGCATTTGCTTTCTCACGTACGAAATATGTCTCTTTGACGTGTTTTCGCACGTACCTACACTTTCCTATTGGACGAGGTCCGTTAGTTGCGTGGGAGATCTAAACAAAGCATCGTTCGTATGAAATGTACGACAGCAAATTACTGTTAGTAATGCAAATGAGAAGATTCGGTAAGTATTTAAACAGTTATTCTCTTTCCTGAAGATAAATATAGGTAAAAAAGTACTCCCCAACAGTGCCATACAGTGTTCGTAAAGACATTGCCAATCTAATCGAACGCATTCAGGCCACCATTTACGCGAGTGCCTCTGAAAGAGTAACTTTCATATACCATTGTCTACTATACAAAATAGCAATTATCCAATGTTATAAAATTATAAAACAGATCAGACTTTTCAATTTGTTAATTTGATAGTACCTGAATAATAAGAATCCCAGGAAATGATTTACATTTACAAAGTGCAAAACAAGAGTCATGTTACTTGAGCAGATGTATTGTAACTCGCTACGCAGTTCCTCACCAAGGAAACCACTTAGCCGCAACCAGGTGTCATAACACGTGTTTTTTTTTTGTTATTGCGTGTTTGCCAGATGCCTATCTACAACACAAGAAGAATGTGTGCGTTTTTGTCCCTAAAACTTTATCCTTAACAAAGTTAATGTACCATATTTCGAAATATCTCCTGATAGCACAGTCCTGTCTTGTCTTACAGAAGAAAAATAATTACTACGGTGTTATTACCCATGAAATCCCCATTATCTGAGACAATAAAACTAAGAACGCAAAATATGTTTCATTTCTCAATAAAGTTAAACATTTAAAATTAGGTATATAAACGCTAAAGGTGAATGATCAAAGCTTACAAAGCATCACATTTAATTTGAAGAATTCGCAACGGCCACGTAAAACGGAACACATCACGAAGCCCATTGTTCCGGTGCGGACATGATTGATGGCGCGGGATGCAATGCAAACGTGGGAGCGGGAATATGGAACATGTGAACCTTAAAACGACAGCTAGCGATGCAACGCGTTTGACTCTAGCCTGTTATTAACATGAAATCTCAATGGTGGTAGAGCCTTATGTCGAAGGTTCGCCTGCGGCGGCACTACCGTGCATCGATTTCTACCGTTAAGCGGCAGTGTGAGACCTGCTGTGTTTCAGTTTGAAGGGTGTGGTAAGGCAGAGGACACCGAACTAGAGGCATTCCAACTTAGTCCTCATGAGTAGCAACGCATCCACGTACGACCTCAGATAGGATTGTCGTCCTAGTTGAGGTTTGATGTGGATGTCCATGGGCTGCAGTGACCACTTAATATCAGGTGGCCTGCATGCTCATTTGCTATTCTATTAACATATTCAAAGTTGAAGTTCATACGTCCACTTACAAAATACGGTTGCGGTTACAATTGCTCGCTTTCAAAAATGGAATAACAAAAAGTGCGAGATTACAGGTCCGCCTCCTCGGCATAATGATTCATAAAATGGATTTCAAGGATACGTGGGTTAATGTTAAGCTTAATCAGGTAATGACAGTCCTAAAATAGAGTCAGAATCAAAATTCTCCGAAACAATAATCAGCAAAGGATTACACAGAAGAGATCACAAAAACGATCAGTCTTAACAATCATAAAACAAAACACTACAGAGCCTAATGACCGCAGATCGCAAACAAGTGGAAGCGACTAAAACGAGACCAAAAAATGTTACAACCTGCTATAGGAGTCAGATGGTATTACGCACTACCAACCCACATCCGGAGTTAGTGACGCATGCATATCAGATGACGACTGCTTTTGGGTTCCTGGTAAATGGTGTAAAATATCCTGTTACAAATCCTACTAATACTTTATACCCAATAGTTTTCAGCATGGGTGGATATTTGTTAGTCAGATGCAGAAAAATACTGAAGAATATTTTATTAAATCTAATTGATTATATATTATAAAGCCTGATTCCTTGAAAAGGACATAAGGACAGCTTGACTTCTCTGCAATACCTACACGCCATCATACATTTGAGAGGTCAAATTTCCGTCCTGTCCATCTTGTCCATATGACACAGTTTCTTCACTCCGAGACTATTGTCACCATATCGACAAAATTTTTAAGGTAGGTGTTCAATTAACCACTATAGAATAGTGTATCACAATTACGAAAAAGTTAACTGAGGGTAGAAAAAAAATTACAGTGCACTAATGTGCACACGCTAATGCGTATGGGGTATCATAAGATAGGTCATCAAAAATTATAAAATATGAGTTTTTTTTATATAGGTGAATAGTTGATGAAATAAAAAGTCATGAAAATGGACACTAACTTTTTCAACTGCATGGTGGAAATATATTAACTTATACTAACGGAATAGAAACAAGCATGCAGGTCACCTAATGTGAAGTGGTCACTGCAGCCCATGGATATCCACATTAAACCTCAACTAGGCCTATCTTTAGTCATATGTGGCCGGGTTACTACTCCTCCAGGAGTAAAAGACTGAATTGGAATGTCTCCTGTCCAGTATCTTCTGCCTAATTACATCCTTCAAACCGAATCACAGCAGTTCTCATTATGCTGCTTTATGGCAGAAACAGGTGCAACGGCGGTGCCCTCACAAGCGAGCAATCGACTTTACCACTATGATAATGCCTAATAATGTAGGCTAATGTTATAGACAAATCTTGTAGCCAAATTGAAACATGATAAACCTGTACGCGACTTCGTGCCTGTAGGCAAGTTAACTAATTTACGCTAATTAGAACGAGGACAGGTCGTTGTTCAGAATGTTCACGAAGCGAAGCAGGAAACTTGTTTACAATGGTAAAACATTTTACAAGATGTTACGAAGGTAAGGAACCACATAAATGACTAGAATTTAAAATGTTCTTCGGGGAATACCTAAAATGTAAGGAGAATCTAATACAGCAATTTCGAAAATTATTTCATTTAGTACCTTTTTTATGGACCAAAATACGTAACAACGATCAACATAAATTTAAAGTAAGGTTAAGAAGTGATTTGATTGTTACGTACATAAATTTAAAGTAAGGTTAAGAAGTGATTTGATTGGCCAATGACGTTATTTTGTTTTCAGTAAATTAAAAAATAGACGACCAGATCCCAATAGAGATATTAAGATGATAATGAACTGGATCGAAGCAGAAAGGTTCAGATTTCCCACGCCTGCTATGACTTTTTTGTAGGTACCCAAAGTTTGGACCGACTTCTCCGTAGCCGGCAGCTATCCCCGAACGTCCGCAATAATGATAGGGATCGAAACAATTATTTTGGAATTAATATCACATGGACCGGTTAAGTTTCTATTTGAGAAAGTTAAATCATTCCGAATGCTATCTTCTATATCATTAAGACTAAATGACTTGCAAAATTGTATATTACAATTATTGACTATGTTCAATATAACCGTCCAAACTATGGTATGTATTCGTTGTGAACTCCCCAAGTAGGGCGCGTCCCCTTGGCGACGTAAAAGATTATTAGTAGGGGCCAACGTGTTCGGACATTCTCAAGAAAGATACACTTAGATTGTAGTTCAAGTTTTAAAATCTCAACTTGTATTAGCGCCCTTGCTCTGTCCGCCGCGCCCGCGCGCCTCTAGCGTTCGATTAAAACACGGTAGACGCAGAATACAATCGCGGGCGCGTTTCGTTTACGCATTTCACAAAGGCACAAAAAAGCACATCAGTTTTAACTTATTAGATTTTTTCATATTATAGGAGTACGAGCAAGCAGGTCACCTGATGTTAAATTGTCACTACAACCCACGGACATCTACATCTAACCTCAAGTACATAGATTCGAAACCCAAATGAGTTCATACGCGGATGCATTGCTACTCGCTACCCTTCAAACCGTAGCACGACGAAAAAAAATATTTTACATATTTCAATACAGGACAAAAAATAATAATTTAAAGCTACATATATACAAATGTCAGATGCATATTATTTTTTTTGTTTTTGTTTATTCATCATCATTAACCCATTATCGTCCCACTGCTTGACACGGGTCTTCTCTCATAGATGAGAAAGTTTAGGCCATAGTCCACCACGCTGGCCAAGTGCGAATTGGTGGACAAAATATATACAGTATCGATAAGTAAAATATTAAGTAGTAAAAAAAAGTTTTAAAATCCCTGAGTTTTAAAAGATTTACAATTTATCGTCAACTAAACTGTAGAACTACAAAAAAGCCAATGTTTGAGCATAACTGAATGGGAACCCTTATTCTCCATTATCCAGCGAATCCTTATTCTGAAATAAAACTCATTTGATGCTATCGGTTTCAGGGATAGGGTCACCACGCTAGGTGTTGGTCTCGAAGATTTTAAACCCTACTTTTAATTGACTTATAAGTCATCAATACTGAATTGAAGCGGACAATCAAGCTAAATTAGCAATTGCCTCTTAAAAATTTTGGCTATGGATACCAAATAATATTGCGTTGAATACGTAAAATAATACAGTCACAACCTAAATATCAAACTACTAAATGTGAATTCACTGCACTGCACTCAGAATGTTCAGGCGTTAAAAATAAAGGTTAACGAACTTGTCGATATTATTCGGTAAAGTCTATTCTTAAATAATTTATTCGCTTAAAAAACAATATACAAAAATATTTAGCTCCATCGAAATGCGACTTCCTTCCACATCCTTAAAATGTTTCAAAATTTCAAAATGTTTCCAATCAAGGTATCAGAGTGTAACGATGACGATATTACTAAAAATGAAAGTACGACACAGAAAACACATAGTGAGTGCCATTACAAACTGCTATTTAAGTTCGAACTTAATTTAATTTCTGGCGCCGAGAAATGATTTATGATATACTTAAACTCCAGTCTGTCATACTGCAAGATCTGTAGATACTGTTCATTTGCTTGCATCCGGCAAGTTATGCAAGACCAGCTAAAGCGAACCGTTAGCGGTGAATTGGCATATTCTGTTGGACATACAAACATTTACCATGTTGAGCCTACTTCTGACTGCTATGTGTAGGGCTTTAGACTGTTACACAGATAAAACTGATTGGTACTTTACTCGGTCTAGATTAAATCTGTAACGAGGCTTCTAATCATAAGATTACTTATCAACGAGGAGTGGATAAATCTGCAGATAAATACACTTGGGGTATGGAGTTAATTGATAAAAGGATCAGAGTTTTACGTGTAGTTTTCTCATGTCACATATATTTACTTTAATTATATCCAATATTACTGCAGTTACATATTATAACAAGTAGCTATTGGTAGGAATAAATAATATAAACGCGTTTGCATATTAGTAGAAAGAATGATGGTTGTATCAACTTAGCGGCGCCTGTGCCTAGATTTACATTGGTATTGGCATTTATATTGGTACTAAAAATCATGGTTGGAGTAACAAAGAGTTGTCTAATAAATAACAAATTGTCTACAAGTAACACAATAAGTAAGGTAATAGCGTTATTCAAGCTAAAAGAGTCTGCAAGAATCAAACGCTAATCTACATACAGCGCTATCGTTCTCGTAATTCAGATATCTTCTGTGGCGATTGTTCAAATAAGAGCATTCAAGCATTTCCATGGCGAGAAATGCAATTCAAAGGCGTTGCACCGTAAATAGGATTAAGTTGTAAAACCATTATCGGTTGATCGATTACCCGGTCCAGTACCTTTGATAAACCCCGGTCCGAATCTAGCGGTAATTCTTCAACAAAGGCCTACAGACTGGAAGAATTGATTTTTAACACAGATTGACAAATAAGTTGATGAACCTGTCGATAATTAAGACGTTACCTGTTAACGATAGAGATCGAAATATAACTAATTGCTTTTAAATTTTTCCTTTGAATCGCCTGAACGGTTTTCGACAGCCATCACGATAAATTGTTTGTAGATGTGAAAAAATAATATGAGAGAATTGTTCACTGACGTTAAAGCAGTAAAAGAATTGTGGATGTATATGAATCAAGAACGAACAGTTTCGTGTTACCGCAATAACCGTGACATTAATGCTGTCGAGTTCACTTTGAATTAATCGAAACCAACAAAAAACTTACGACTGTATCAACAGGCTCACATAATCGTTACTCACGCACGCACTCACACAAGTTTGATAAACACATAAATTCACACTTACATCCACACACTGCATATCTCCCGGTCCACGAAGATTGTTAAAAAGTCAACATGACTGGCCTTATTCCGTTTGCTTGTTGGTTTTGTAGTGCATTTAACAAACAAAAGACGATTGGCCGTGGTTCCGAGTTTTCTTGTAAAGTAATAGGGTTGTCAGATCTATTCAAAGAAATAAATCGTCCTTTGCATGAATGCATATATTGACATAAAACAAAATTTTGTTTATTGACAGTGAAAACTATACGTAGGTACTTGCTGAATACGATATCCGTGTTCCCATTCCAAACAATAAATTTACTATGACATTGCAAATCATGTCAGCCACAGAAACTTTACATGAAAGTAATACGGACCAATTAATGGTATCTTAAACAACATCATCTCTCAGCCCTAGTAGAAAGGCTTGAGGTACGGGATGAGGAGGGAGACCATACCGACACAGAACTCAGCCGTATTCAAAGATGCCGCAGGATGCACCTTTTGTGGCAGGACGCCGGACGGGACCGAGAAAATTTATTTTGTCTTACCTCCAACGAAACAGAACTGGTCGATAAAAAAGACAATACAAGCCGAACGCATCTGCCGTCACTATGATTAGATTACCTTTGATAAGTTTATTTGTTGTGAAGAAAACAACTTCACATGATCATAGTATAAATGGAAGTTAGTTAGCTTCTTAGTTCATTCCTTTTATGCTTTTGGGTGTAAATAACAAGAATATTTCGCGTTGGTCAAATAGAGTTCCTTTAATTTTCGACCCATATTTCGTACATTCTCTTTATAATAACGACTTTATTAACGATGTTGAGACTTAAGGATTGCTGTCATTGTCTTTTATCGATGACACGGAAAGCAGCACAATAAGAGTTCGAGGCACGCGACTCCGAATTTTCCATGACCGCAATAAGGTATACTGTTGCTTGCGTGATAAATATGTACTTTACGGTACATTCTGCACTTTGCTGTCTCTATAACCGCCAACTATCGCCTAAATCACCTCCGACACGAGCTTCAGTCGATAAGTTGCGCTCAAAGCATATTGTGGAATTATGTTTCTTGCTGTGTCTAATAACAATAAAGATCGTACCTGGCATCGAATCACGAAATAATTTCCGCAATACGTGTCTAGATAAGCAAAGTAAGTAGCTTTGAAAGGTATTTTCTAGATGCAACGAAGAGAATGGTACATAAGCGTTGGTATCTTTTGTATCTGGGTAGTCAAGTATCCTTTACGTCCCAGTTTATGTATGGCTTATTGTTCAGGTTCCAGTATTATATGTCAAAGTAGGACGAGAGAAACGATAGCAGCTCGAATCACTAAATGTCAAGATGTGCGCTTAGATTTGATATATCAAAATTGGATATGCTCCTCGCGGTAAATGACCTCGTTGGTATGGAGTTCAGATATTAATATGGGCGGTAACCCATATTAATATTTATGAAATGGTAATGCTATTTCCAGTATGTGTAAAATGTAACTTCAACATACATTTATTTTAAACCATAAGAAGATTAAATTTAATCTTGGTTCCCCTATCATCTTAATTTTACTGCAAACTGAACGACGATAACTTTTTATTTTAATGTTAATACGCCATTGGTTACCTTTATTAAGTTAACAAAAATGAGTCAATTACTTTTTTTTTAAACACATTAACAGAATAGAAAAAGAGCATGTAGGCCAGGCCACCCGTGAAGTGATCACTGCAGTCCATGGACATCCACATCCAAAATGATTTTTTATTATTATCTGATGTCGTACGTGGATGCGTTGTTACTTCGAAGGACTTAATTGGAATGTCTCCTGTGCCTATTATTGCCTAACCTTACACTTTAGGTAAAACCAAACACAGCAGTGCGGGCGGCGGGAATAGGTATCGCGGTGGATTATACCGAACAAACTTTACACTAAGATACAAATACTTATCTAGATAAAAAAAACTTTGAAGCAACTCTTATTCGTCCATCCATTCCGGTGCATTATTGTTTAATTTCGATGAAAATATTTGATAGTACTGCTAAGTTAATTGATTTCATTAAAAATGGCGACTAGTTGTTAAATAGTTATAATCGTAGGCACGTCTTTTTATTTAATTTTATTGCAATGAAATAGGAAACGAGCATGTAAGCCACCTGATGTTAAGTGGTCACTGCAGCTCATGAACATCCACATTGAACCCCGGACCGAAGAACTATTTGAGGTTGCTACTCGTGAGAACTGAGTTGAAATCCACCTGTCAGAAGACACTCTTCTGCCTAACCACATCCTTTAAACCGAAACAGCAGTGCTGAAACTGCTACTCTGCCCCAGAAATTGTTGACGGTGCCGCAGGCGGGCTTCTATATTGATTTAAGATTCTAACTCCACATCTATCACATATTAGAGCAAAATACTAATTAATCATAAAATTTTCTAGTAAAAAAAAATACGTAAGATTATAATTGTACGTAGCACATTTGAACCATCATATTTTCTTTTTATAACAATCGTCCACGAACCAATAAATAAAATGTGTAATCCCTGGAGCCCAAACGTTCTAGAACTCTTCGTTCTTATAACAAAAGAACACCAATCATTTTCTAAGAACCCATTTATTATTCCTAAATCAATTCAATGAACTCTACATAATCGCGATCGACACTCGCACCCGTTGATGTCTTTTATACCGGCAAATGTCAGGAGACGACACCCAGATAGCTTATCGGCGTTTTAAAAGCGAACGACCTCGAGCTTATGCATTGGAGCAGGAGTACATTATAAGTGAATGTTATAGAGCATTTTTGATGATACCGGTAGAGTTAATTCAAGAACTGTTTGTTTGTGACCTTTAGTGTGTAGGTGTTTATGACTGATTAAAAGTCACTTCCTACAAGGCATACGATATAATTTTTCTATTCCATAGCTTACTAA
>DWKW01000749.1:0-14827 GCA_018250115.1 Doberes anticus
TTCTCACACTGCTGCTTTACGGCAGAAATAGGTGTAGCGGTGGTGCTGCCGCAGGCGAGCCTTCGACATAAGACTCTGCCACCATCGTGGATGATAGATGATGATGATGATGTCCACTGATGATTTTATGCGCATTGGTATGTGCAGGTACAACTACTGGTATCCGATGCGGACGTAGAATCGTACAAGCAAATCAAGGCGGACTTAGATGTCCTTCGGCAGAGCGTGGAGAAGTCGGAACTGTGGGTCTTCAACAAGGGGAGAGCTGGAGCGCTGGATGATCATGCCGGTTGGTTTGTTAACATATTTTTGCGCTGTTTCAATTTATAATAAGTGTGGATGAATTTAAGACTGCCATCCATACTCATGTCCTTTTTTTATTTATCACAACAAACAAACGAACGTGTAGACCAGGTGGTCTACACGTGTTGAGTGATCACTACAGTCCATGGGCATCTACACCCGACATTAAATACTGCTGCAGCAGGACTGCTGTCCTGGTGCTTAACCACACCCTTAAAACCGAAATACAGCTCAAACTGCTGTTATACGACAGATATCGGTGCAGTGGTGGTGCAGCCGAAACGAGTCTTCGACCTAAGACTCCGCCACGATCAGTGGCATTTTGTGATATTCAGTTGATTGAGATGTCCTATTAGATGCATCGGTTCGTTCATTTTACTCAGTGCAAAAGCCCGATGATCGAATTGCCATACATTATTCGTAAAAAGTACAGTATTTTTTATATGATTCGAGGTAAATAATCGTACAACATAGTATGTTTGACCTACGAATAAATAAATAAATAACGTTTCACACTCATAGCCCCAGTAGGATTTAACCGGTGTCGTGGGTCCCATGGACACACACAGAAACAAGCACACACCCAGACCTGGGACGGAAATCAAAATTCATCATTCAAATTTCTGCCCGCTGGGAATCGAACCCAGGACCCATCGAACGGCAGACCGCACGTTGACCACGGCGCCATAAGGGTCGTCAAATATTTGTTTATCGCCTTTGATCACCGTCTCAGGCCTGGGTACGGTGGAACAAGAGAAAAGATCCGGTGGAAAAAAAGCTCTGTACTCATTTGAAATCCGTTTACTATAATCATTAAATAAATAAATAACGTCTCACACTCACAGCCCCACAGTAGGATTTAACCTGTGTCGCTTGCCATGGACACACACAGAAACAAGCACACAAACACCCAGACCGAGTGCAGAAATCTAAATTCGTCATTTAAATTTCTGCCCCGCTGGGAATCGAACCCAGGACCCTCCGATCGGCAGACCGCGCGTTGACGCGGCGCCATACGGGTCGTCAAATTGGAGGCATAATTTCCCACTGAAATCTAAAATAGCACTCTATCCTCATAGGGCAGTATCGAGTTAAGTCAGCAGTTAGCCAAGCTCGTGATTGTGATGTGTGTGTGTCCAGGCGAGCAGCAGGAGGTGGGCGCGGGCGGCGAGGGCGGCGAGGCGGCGGGCGCCAGCCGCGACATGGTGGACACGGCGCGGCGCTGGGCGCGGCCCGTGCACACTGAGCTGCAGGTGCTCGCCAGCCTCAAGACCATCCTCGAGAGGTACTTCATAGCGCTGATGTTGCTGTGCTCTTCACGTTCAATTTAATGTAGGGATAAACGTGTGCGATGTGATCATAAACCATCACTAAATAGTATAAAACAAAATCGCTATTCGTGTGTAAATTTACTTAGTTCTTCTAAATTAGGCAGTCTTTCACTATTATTTACATAGTTTCTTTATAGAAAGTAAGTTTGATACGTATAACACATTCTAGTTTTAAAATGTGTAACAAGTAGAAAAACACATAAGTCCGCGATGGCACGTATAAAGGGTTCATTTCGGTACGTTTTAAAATACTTTTTATTATTTTCTGAACACAAAACATTTTGTATTTTATTTATTTTCCTGTATATGTTTGTTCATCAATCACTTGAAAATGGATTTTGATGGAACTTAAGTTTGATAAGATCGATATAGAAAAATTAAAGATCGCGCCTGAACTCTTTGTAGTATGCGCCGTCATATACTCGGTAGGTAAATTGAAATGATTTCTTTTTTATCACCGTAATGCGCAGACTGAGTCGCGGACGTTGATCTGGTAGTTTAAGCGCATTATAATTATTACTTTAAATAATCTGCAGAAACACTTTATTGCAATTTATGTTCAAGTATCTGATATACATCAGCATGCTAACAATCTAAAAGTATTATATAAATATTATGTAAAAAATGTATTTAACCAATACAGACATTACAAGTTCAAATTATACGTTCTCTTCAGACAGAACACGTTTCGACCAGTATTCGCTCCACTGCTGCGCGCGTCGCGGCCGGAGCGCACGCGGCTGACGCAGCTGCGGCGGCTGCTGGCCGACGCCGGCCTGCTGTATGACCAGCTGAAGGACGCATGGCACGAAACGCAAGTTGCCGGTGAGCTTTTTATAACATATCCTGTCCTAGCAACAATTATGTATCCTTCAAAAGTTTAGTTTTTAAGACTTACTGCCGTTTAGATCATAATATATGACGAACGTGATATGAATTTATAACGTACGAATTGCTAAAAACAGCGAACGCCACCTAGAACGTCGACATGATCAATAAATTGTAGTACACTTAACGGTCACAGCATGCTAGTATTCACTGGTGAAATGGTCACATATGTAGCTTTATTTTGAAACATTCAATAAATAAAAAGGGTTTGTTTTTTTGTTTGCCCATGTATGGTTTACGGTATGGAATATGTATATAGAAATAGCTTGAAAAAATCGTATAATACTTTGGTGACATTGATGATGCCAATATGGGTGTATTGGATTTTCGGATGAGATTATAGAAAATGGTGTCATTTCAGGTTTAGAGAAGCAATTATCTGCGTTATCTGTGTCTGCCAAGAAAGACGACATAAAAGAACTGATTGAAATATTTGACTGTCATTTCGATCCAACCAAAGGGCTCAAGCAACAACCTTATGTCAACCTTCCAGTAAGTATTGAAAATAAATAACTACAGCCATTCATTATTCTATTCCTTGCGTCGTATGTGCTTGGGATAAACAACAAAACATAAAACTCATATCTCCTCCACTCCAAGTAAGAGACATGTGAATATCTCTTCAAGTTTAAATCTCATGATATGTCAAACAAATCGCTATTCTTGTGGACGACATACCCCTACCAACGCTTTCTATAGCAGTACCACCTTTCTGGGCAGAAGTTGTGCACAGTATGCTGATATATCTGTGATGGATTTGTCATACAATTAAGTTCATATTTTATATACTGACATACTGATGATTCTTATCAACTTGACATTAGCATTCTTATGCTAAAGTTAAGCTGATAAGCAAGATAAAAAGCTCTTGCTTTTTACAAGTGAGAATTGATGAGCTTCACATTTCTTCAACAATATTATACAAAACTCTTAGACGTTCAGGTCTGCTCAAATGTTTTCCTTCACTTTCAAAGCAAGTTTAAATTTATTTCAATATGCAGATTACAAAAAAAAAAGGGGCGCTTGCTGGGATTCTAACCCCGATCGACAGGACTAACGCAAAAATTAGATATTGCTACTGCAATTAGGACATGCGCTACACACGATTAGTTGCAGCTAATCACCCAAACGAACAAAAATGTACTATTTTTATTAATAACATTTTAAAATATTACTTTTAGCGCACAAGACCAACAGCAAATCAGATTGCTGAGGCTGATGGCAGTACTAGCGAGTCGCAGAGCTCACCGCACAATACTCCCAACAAAACAAATAATGGCAAGTAACATTTCCTTCGTCACAAAATGGGATAATAAATAAAAAAAACTTGTTTCATAGCTTTCGTCGGTTACCAATATAAAATTAAGGGAATCCATACTACAGTTTTAAGAATAGTGTGGAAAAACCTCATGGGTCCCTGTTTCAACATAATCCCCAAGTGACAAACAAGTGATAATTCAAATGTAACTTCGAAAGTTAATAGGCGCACCCTGGGATTTAATATTTCGATGGTGGTATAGTCTTATATCGAAGGTCTGCGGCACCACCGCTGCACTTATTTCTGCCGTAAAGCAGCAGTGTGGCCACTGAAGACATTGGACAGGAGGCTTCCAACTTAGTTCTCAGGAGTAGCATCCACATACTATTGGATAGGACTTCTGTCCTAATTGAGGTTTGATGTAGATGTCTATGGGCAGCAGTGACCACTTAAATCAGGTGGCCAGCACATCTGTTTGCTATTTTTATAATGTATTTTAAAAATATATATCACTGCCTGCAGCAGTAGGTCTATCGCACAGTTAGAACTCCAGAAAATATTTTTTGACTTTGAAAGAACAAAGTATAGGGTAGGTAGGACAGAGGCTTCAGTGTGGTGGATATGTACTTTTACAGTTAATATGGTTGTTACAGAAGTGGCAGCCGACGAGCCCGCGAGCGCTTCCAAGTAACGCTACGCCTCACGATCAAGCTTAGACTTTTCTACCACATTACTATCGTTTATCGTTTAGCAGTAACAGAGCCATAGGAATGTGACAAAACATTTATTCGCATTATATCAATTAGGTTAAGTCCCTTGGAATTGAACGAAGTATTGCTGCATGCATTGGTGAACGAGTTTACACATGTTTTAATATTTTCCATTTCGTTATAATAACCCTCGATGCCCAATTTTAATTGGTTATGTGCTTTACGCATAAACGTTTATATACATGGTTAGAACGTAATTGTAGTTGAGTGCCTTAGCAACTCAAATTTTGTATATCCGCATATTTTAATGTCGTAATCATTGATGTCGTAAACGATGTATCGCGAAGCCGAGCCGCGGGGCGGCTGCAAGTTCGCTTAAAATTAAACGTTAACTGTTGCAATAATTTTGTGCAACATTTTTATAAAACATTGTGATATACAATGATAGGATGGAATATTGCAAAGTAAACTACACAATAAGATATCACAATTTTACCGCATAAAGGAAGTATATTTATTATGTTATATTCGATTGTAACGAAGAGTTCTAAAAGTACTATTATCGTACCTTTTATTTAACAAAGTGAGTTTTTATTTATTTTTACTACGTGCGTCGCGTGCAATCATAGAAACGGATGGACTGAGTTTTTTTACATCCGATATTTTTACATAGTACATATTTATTTTTTTGTTTTGTTTCTACTTTACTTGCATAATGTTATTGGCTGAAAGTATTTTATTTCCCTTCTTTTCTTGAATAATGTTTTAAGATGAACTGTTACGCATTTTCGCTATACTAATATGCTGTTGCATGTAATTTTCTTTTGCCATAGAAAGGTTCTAAAGTTAAGTTTTCTTACCATATAATAAGCTATGTAATGAAAACAGTGTGTACCTATAAACTTACCTCTAATTTAGTTAGTTTTTAACATAGACTGTACATATAATTTAATTTCTTATTTTGTTCAGATCTCTAATAAATATGTAAGTCTAAACACCATTTTTTTATATACTGTCATAACTCATTCATAATTATTAAGTTCCGCTTGGAGTTGGATGTCCAGTCGTGGGTGCATTGCATAGATTCTGACCACTCCTGCAAAGGGGCCGTTCATAAAATACGTTCGCATACAGGGGGGGAGTTATCATCAATCATAAAATAAAAAGAAGAAAAATCCATAAGAGGGTCACAAAAGTTTCAAAAAGCAAATTTCAGCATGACGTATTTAATTAACGACCCCAAACACCAGGACACTGAACATCAAGAATTTTAACTGTTTATGGGTAAACAGGTGCCACACATGCGTGAAAAAAGAAAATACCTATTGCTTTAAAATAAAATTTATTTCATATTGTGACGAGGTCTTCTTGAGTCCATCCTTCTTCCAAGTGTGTCCTTACAGTTTTGTCGAGGATTACCTGTAACATGAGAGATTTTGTGGGTAATACATAATGCGCGTGAAGCTCGAATTGTAGTAGAGTTCACTGGACAGTAAAGAGCTGAATTCAGAAATCACAAAACTGATCGGGAATTAAAATTTAACTTTAAGAAGTAAGTTATCACAGGTTATAGGTACTACAAACTACTGATACCATGCTATTATTTTTTATATTAGTTATACAAAAAAAATGCACAAAATTACTACCTAAATATACAACCATGTGACATGATTTATAGATTCTTGTATGGATTACTGTATTAAACTTTACCTCAATGTCTTTGCAACCTTGGAACGCTCTGCTCATGACCACGTCGTAGTAATCCTTGTGAAGTCTATGTGACAATTCTAATAGACCAATTCTTCCTGAAATAATATTTCCTTTAAATAGCTGGTATTCTCCAATTGATATTATTATGGTACTCATACCCACTGCAAGGCAAGCGATAACTTCTAATGCACACATTATTTGTAAAAATGAGAGATTAATAAGATTCGAATCCTAATCCACCAGAGCAAAAGGTCGAGATTGTTGATCACTAGGCTATCACTTTTTTTAGACTGCAAGCTAGCTAGCAATATACAAAATTACAATTTGCAATTTTGTATATTTGATATAACTGTATCGAGACTGCTAATGTACAGCTACCCTGCAGTCGATGGAATTGCAAGTTGGCTGAGCATGTGATTAGTAGTTTTGATTGCACAATAACTGCTAACTAATTTTTAGCTAGCTTGTAGACCTGAGTGAACCCTTGAGTGGATGTATAAAAGGAAAAAAAAGATTGTCTTTTCGAGTGACCCTATCAGTGGTTTACCGTAGTTGGTACCGTTGGTAGAGTACCGGTGGTGGACCGTAAGTTTGCATAGTATGATTTTACTACGAAATTTTATATATAATACAGTGTATACAATAGTACAATACAAGTGTCAGACCTGTGCTGGGCAGAGCGGCGACGGTGAGCACGACGCCGCCAGCCGCCTCCTCCACGTGTCCGACGTCGAGCAGCGGCTCGGGCTTGCCGTCGCGCCACGCCATGCTGGCCGTGCAGGCGCACACGTACGAACGCAGCGGCACGCCCGCGTCCACCAGCGCCAGCGTCGCCGCGTTCACGCACGCGCAGTACGCGCCGCCGTCCGCCTGCACGACATTCATGTGTCATATAGGCTGTTCTACGAGGATGACATTTAGACTATTGCCGCAAACTTTGACAAGAAAGTTCTTTGATAAGAATACTAGCAGTTTTCAAGTTTCATCCGTAATTTTTAAATTTTACATTTACATATTCCGAAGACACGACTGTTGCGAAGCCTGTAATTGGCGCGGTATCTCGTCGACAAGACCACAGTTCGGCTATTCTCAACAATGCTCGGTTGTTCAGGGCGGCCGACCCCGATACTCAACTCTCCATCACACGGTCAGCCTGCACTATTACGCTGACTATGTATTTATGTGGTAATTTTTCCGCTTTTATGATGCAAAAATATTTTTGATATAAAATCCGACTTAAGGTCTTCGCACATTACACCGACTCAACTCCAACTCAACTCACAGTGTGGCATTGAAATGTAAGCTTTATGTTGTTATTTAAGAATGAATTTGTCAACTTGTAAGTTAACGTTAACGTGCTCCACGCGCTGTTCGCCACAAATTCACTCTTAAATAACATAACATAAAGCTCACATTTCAATGCCACACTGTGAGTTGAGTCTGTAATGTGCGAAGAACTTTATATTTCCATCCATTAGGGAAACCCTTCAAAGAAATATATAATCTGTTCGGCTTTGTAATATTAAATATCCCGCATGAGGCAGCGACAAGATGATGCATTTTTATACTTTAAAATTTTGACAAAATAAAAAAATGTGAAGCTAAATATGGATGATATAAATCTTCAAAGTTTTATAGTCAATGCAAAGCAATATCTAGGACGAGCTGTGAGAATGACAGAAGAGATAAATAATTATTACACACCTGTAAAACCTCGACATAAATATCTATCTGTGAGCGTGGATACAGTTCAGTCTTGATTGCAGCAGTTAAAGCTTGCTTCAAATGTACAGACATCTCTAAGGACTTCCTGTCACCTCTTGGTCGATTCTTTCTTTCACCTTTTAAATCAAGAAAAAATATTCAATTAGACTTCACCCCTCCAAACTGGACTTCGGGCATTCCTCTACTGTCTGATTTAAACATTTGTTTTTGTCACGTACATATAAGAAGATGGAATGATCTTCCTCTTAAGACATTTTCAGAATGCTATGACAAGGAGTTCTTTAAGAAATACTAAAAGAGATCTTCCTACAAACCAGCAATGAATTGATATCTTCTGGTATTTCTCATGTCCAAAAGCAACAGTGACCACTTCCCATAGGCCTGCCTGTTATCAAGGTATTCCGACCAGTGATATATGTGGAATGGACATTTTGATTAATTTATTCAAATCATCTAACCTGTGGAAAAAGTAGCCATGCTGTATTGACAATTGACAACAACACCTTCATGAGAACTTTTAGATTTTGATGCCTGAAACCAAGTTATACAATGTAAATTCTTTATTATTTATTTACTAGTTTATGTACACACAGAAGGATAAAAAATACAAAAAAAATACAGCTGTACAAAGGTACTGCATGTTTGACTAAGAAATCTCTTCCAGCAAATTTGTGAGTGAAGAAATGTTACTGAGTGGTAAAAGTGTGTATGTGTGTACCGAGATAAATTACAAACATATGTAAATAAAATTTAATTCAAGGTTCCAAGTGTTTTCTTTCATTATAATGGAGGTTGAAAAAAGGCAGTATGAGGGCACAAAAACACTTCTGATTACAATTTTTTTCTATCATCAATTACAAAACAAAATTTATTACCATTACCAAATAAAGAACAGTGCATAGGTGTCTAAACAAAGATATCTTCAATAATATCTGTACCGTAAAGAGTAATTTGTTATAGATATCCTTCCACAGTCCGTTTTGCTGATCAGGTATTCAAAGTCCCGTCGCAATTTATAAACCGCTTCTTAATTGGCACGGACAGTACATGTTTATCCCAAAAGTACAAAAACACATGGCTTAAAACTAATACATTATTTTAGAAACATTTAAGAACTACTTTACTTGATGGGGCCCATAAACAGCAGCTAAGACTTTTGTATTGCCTTGTTCCAAGTACGCGCTGCCATCTGGCTGCGTAAATACTCCGAGTTTACATCTCATACGTCGCAGTTCGTTAGGCCTCCGACCGTCCAGGCGGAGCCCTTGGGTAGATAGTAAGTCTGGTCCAGGCATTTGAGTAAGTATAGAGGAATAATCAAAAGTTGTATATATTAATATTGGCTTCGGTAGGTAAAGGAAATATACAGTTTTGCGCCAAAAAAAACACTACGCAAATAAATAAATCATATAACCTAAATTAATCGATCTGCGCAAACTTATCGATTAAATACCTAATTAGTCAATTGGAGACGACACTCACAATTATTAGTGATAGAAAAGACAAACCGATTTGACCAAAACTAGTGACAGCCGGTTTGTTTTTTGATTTAAGTACGCAAATGTTATTATTAACAAAAGTTTTGTTAATAATAGGACTTGAACTTTGAACTTCTTGATAATAAAACTATTTGATATTATTTGAAGACGTTTAAAACAAAATAGAATCGGAAAAGTTTGTAAAATTAAAACAACGCGACATTTTTTTTCATCTGCAGTAATATTTAATCTGTAAAGCTTAAGTATTTTTAATTCATAAACCACATATTTAGAATCTGTTTTTTACTCTCCTGCTGTGTTGCAACGAAAGTTGTGTTAGTGCGGTTTGGATAAGTTAACCGTTATTCATCTTATTATATTTGTTACCATCTTAACTAAATACGATAGGTAAATAAAAGTATTACTTTTTTATATGAACAGTTTCAGTGTTTACTGAAATAATGAGTGAGTGCGGTATCTAAAGTTGTTGTCACTTAAACGATGGCCATCATTGTCAATGTTCTGTCACCTGGTTCTTCTGTAATTGCTCTTTCCTAATCTAAATGATTTGTTGTTAATTTATTATTTGATCCATCTCGAACTATTGTTACATATTTACCTATTATAAAATATCTTTTGGCTAGTTATCATGTTATCATTCGTTGATAGAACGTCCTTTATTTTTATTGATTTTCAATTGATTGTGTGTTAATTACTTATTTGTTTTTTAGGTTGATCCATAATGGACGTAGACGATTCAGCGGTTGACTTGAGTGTCAGGTAATATTAAAATTAACATGCTATACTTGTTTACTATGTTTTTTTAGGTAATTAAATATATATTAAACGTTTTTCGTATTTATCATATATTGTGCTAAACTAACTAGATCACATGACACAACTGTTTTGTTTGTTTTAGGATTATAGTAATTAGTATAATGTAATAAATGAATTTTAATATTAAAGATTATCATCAATAATAAAACTACTGTAAAAATAAGCAATGAAATTCAGTCTGGATATTTATAATAATAAATGTTACTCTTAAAATATCTTTTAGAAAAACTTTTAGAATATCTTTACGAGTAACTGGAAAATATAATGGTTACAGTACAATTGTGACTTAACATCTTTATGTTATGATTGTAGGTCACTGCCGCCAGAATTAAATGAGCTGAGGGCTCTAACAGCAAGTGGTCTCACCATAACACCCGCACAACCTCCACCTCACGTAAGTTCTTTTCTTAGGCTCTGCCTACTCATGTCTGAAAATACAATCTATGATCAGAGGCTTATGCTCGAAGTTCAGTGCTGTGATCTGGACTATATTGATGTTCTAAGCTGATATAGAATTTGAAATTTCCTTCTCATTTTTTTTTGATGCAGTTGAGATCATTATCTTATTTATTAATTGATTATACTTGCTGTAAGGGTATCATAAGATTAATCTGCTGACTATCTTAGAATATCACATTTAACCAAAAACCATTTATATGTTTCCATCATTCCAGTTTGTCAGCTTAACCTGTCTTTGTACTATTGTTTGGTCTATGGTTGGTATAAAATGTAAACTTACAACCCTCTCTAATGAAAAATATAAATTTATTTCTTAGTACTATTGTAATAAAATGAATCTTAAAAAAAAAAAGAATTATAAAGTTCATATTAAGATTGTTTTTGTAAAAGTGAGGTCAGACAAATGTAGTTTTTTAAATTTTCTAAAGTAATATATGAACGGCTAGAGTTTCTGGTTCTGGTGCTGGATGTTATTGGCGTTGTCAAAGAAAATAAGAAATTAAATTGTAATTAATAAAGGCAGTGGTGCTAATGTGGCAGATCTGAAGTATAACTAACTTATTCCACCAGATAAGTGATTCAGCAAGACCATCCTAATCTCAAGTAGGTGTTAGATCTGTGTTGCCAAATAAAAAATATTTTTATGCTACTATATTACAATGCAAACTGTGTACTGTGTACTGTGTACATAAAATACAAAACAAGTAAGTTCAACTTACAGTAGCATCTTCAATACCCGAAATGTATGGCATCCTGGATGTTCCACAATTGATATATTCATAAAAATTAGGTCACCACAGATATAAGAAGTGAAAATGCTTTTATCAATCTGGAAGTAGTTACACTCCAAAATTTGAACATGCTGGAATTTAATGGAATAAAATCAATGGAAGAATCAAGTAAATGCAATTGAATAGAAGCATATGGAATAGAATATTGTAATCTGGAACAGAAATGTGTCATACAAAATTCTATATTAAAACCTATTATTTAAAAAAATATTATTTAATAATACAAATGTAGAAATGCATACAACCATAATTGTTTTTTAAATTCTTTTTCTTTTGAATTGTTCTTAAATATTGTTATGCAGTAATTAAACAAATCTTTAAACAGATAAAAAAAGATCTTTATTAACTTGAAAGGGTATTACAGATATTAAAAAAACATTTTTTATTGCATCCTCCCGCCATAAGCGTGTGCATAGTTGTAACTCAACATTGACAAAAGAATTATTATTTCGCTACCATCGCTAACTAACAAGATTTTAATGCAAACATTTTTTATTTCATTCCTTACCTAAGATTGAGCGAGTAAGTATATTGGTATGATTCTCCAATTGCAGTATATATTTTTAACAACTTCAACATAACACTATACACAATGACTGTACAATGTAACTTGTTAAGTGTAATACATTTACATACATACATACATACATACAGTATAATGGTGGTAGAGTCTTGTTGTTGAATGCTCATCTGCAGCGGCACTACTACTGCATCTATTTCTGCAGTGAACCAGCAGTGAGAATTGCTGTGTTTCGGTTTAAAGGGTGTAGTTAGGCAGAAGACACCGGACAGGAGGCATTCCAACTTAGTCCTCAGATATAACACATCCACATACAACCTCAGATAGAACTTCCGTTCTTGCTGAGGATTGATATGGACGCCCATGGGCTGCAGTGACCACTTAACATCAGGTAGTGTGCATGCTCATTCGATATTCTGATAAGATCAAAAAAAAATATTTACATTTGCTGTATACTTATTTTCTGAATTCTGACAATTATAGCTGAAAGTATATCTAATGAAATTTTAATGAAGTCTGTGAACAAACATTAAACTGCTTACAGTGCTATTGCAGATATATTCTATATTTTCCCTATAATTAAATTGATATTTGATTAGGGTTTTAACAAAACTACACACAATGGTTTCTCAGATGACTAAATTTATTTGTGCTGTCGTCTTCCACATTATGTGATTGTAAGTAAACAATTGTAAACAAAGTTGTAATTAAACAGCGTGTAATGTGATGGATTTTTATTTTACTCTTGTTTTCTTTTTTGAAGAAGCTTTTGTTTTAATTTCTTCACTTATTTTAAAATGGAAATTAAAAAAATATTACCGCTTAGTTATTGGTTTCGGTTCGATTTTTGAATTACGAGTTTTTATCAGATCTCTACGTTTTCAGGTCTATGGAAGCTATTTTTGTATGGATCGTTGTGTGGATGTGTACACAATCATTCATCGATCAAATCTTATATAGATATTGTGATGAATAGCATAGAGAAAGCGTTTTTAAATGATAATTTTCAGTTTTGTGATTGCGATTTTTTCTTAATATCAAAACTTTTTGTGCTAAAATAAATATGAGTTGGGTGTCTTAATCGCTTGAATCGTCAAAAGTATATCGTTATCCAAATAATTTCAAAATTATTTCAGTTGTTGATCTGTGTTTGAAAGCTTGTCACTTTTTACACTAAAACAGCGTCGAAATTGCGAATTTATAAAATATAAAGAAGCCTCGTTAAAATTTATCACGTTAAAATCGTCGTAAAAAAAAAATATATTTATCATTGGCTGTATTATAAACAGGATAATAAATAATAGTATGATTAATTTATAGTGAAGTATTCAATACATAGCAAGAAGATGGTTTGACCCTCGGGAAGTCAGGTCCAGAAAATAAATTGCTAATTTCTTTGTTATTCACTCAATTATACATTCATTTGCAACCGTTCGGTTAATTGGCCTTACATAGATAATTAGATTTTTAAAAATCTGCCTCTTACCCCAATCAGCTGAACGTTTATTTATATTGTTAAAAACGACAAAGCCGCGGATAATCTAAATATCAAAATCTAATTTCCATAAAATATGAAGCATTATTCTGAGAAACGTTCAAAAGTTATTCAATATTTAAGTTTAGTTAAAAGCGCCGCGGCGTAACGCCCCGTCCACAACGCCCGGTGTTTTATTATCAGTTGAGATAGATAAGTCTCAAGGGCCATCACCCCTAGGACTGGTTCGTTTTTACGGACCGCGATAGACTCCTCTGGCCGGAGGCAACCGTCCCTACACCGATCTCCCATGCCCAAGTTAGGCGCGAGATGATACTCACACGAGTAAGTCCACGCAGAAGAAGTCGCGGCTACAGCTAGTATCATATTAAATTCCTTCTTAAATCCTAAAATACGTTCATTTAATAATAAATAAATCTAACCTAATAAACATAATAATAATAATAAGCATTGTATTAACCGGTTTCTTTGATATGCATAGTATCTTTAAAATTACATAGGTTTCATTAAAGCGCACCGTTTATAACAAATATAGAAAATGTACATCTAAATTCATGTATTAATTTATTGATATAAAAAAGCACCTATAAAATTGCTCAGCGTAAACTACTCTCAAGGTAAAAACAATGTCATCTGGAAAACCAAAACACGAATACAAGAAGATAATCTAGACATTGAACAGTGTGATCACAGTGCGATCATGTGTTATCAGGGTGCTAGCGGCAAGCGGGTGCTGCGGCCGCGATCGGAGCAGCGTAGCTATGCGGAGAGCCCGGACATCGTGTTGTTGCCGGCGGCTCCACCCTACCGCAAGCCTAATATGCCTGCTCCTGCACCATTTTCCGGTATTTTATTAACTTTTTCATTACATCATCCCTGTACTGTTTCACTGCACGGCGTGTATCTGCCATTGCTATCAATCATTTATTTCTAACGATTACAGCACGTAGAATTAAAAAAAAATTCGACCAAACAACAAAAAATTCTAATTGTCCAAACAATTTACATTTACTTTTTAGTATTTTGAGGCTATCTAGTAAGCATAGGGATATTCCTGTGTCGGCTAGCCTCCCTCGCGTGTGCACTTATTGTGCTAATTTCATTTTATACAAATATTAATTGAAAATTATTAAAAAAAGAATGTAAATAAGAAATAAACTGTTAGTACAACATTTAAATTTCAATATTACAGTCAAGTTAGTATACATTCATATTCGTTAAATTTCGTTTCAATATGTCATTAAAAGTGAGTGATAGCCTAGTGATTAAGCATCTCGACCCCGCTTCGGTGGGTTGAGGTTCAAACCCCGGCACGCACCTCT
>DWKW01000750.1:0-14826 GCA_018250115.1 Doberes anticus
GATTTCTAAATGCCCCTCTAAAAGCTCATGACTGTCTCTTGAAAAATTGACTTTACAACATCTGTAGAAGTGTACTGTTCTGAAGACTCTGAATTTTATATTCCTTCTAACAATAAGTCGTTGACAAGTGTTTGCAAAACAGATTATTATTTGAAAAGTATTAACTTACTTTAAACTAACCTAAAATTAAAACTAACCTTCGTAATTTGCAAAGTATTACAGCTCTTTTGTTAGGATTAAAACTAACTGTTTAAATGAAGGTGTAAAAATTTGGGGTCCTTTGTCTTCCAAAGAAACATGATGCTCACAGAAAACATCAGTCTGTTGTGATACAGTATCTCGATAAAACAAAGGCAATTGAGTCTAGTTTAGCTAATTTGTATCAGTTTTTTGGTTTAAAAAAAACAACACAAGTTATTAAAATGACAACATTACGCCCAAAGTGGCTAATCTACATAATAATTAGCTCCCAGCTTCAGGGAAGACTTCATGCTAAGCCTTTTCAAATGGTGGGCATTGACTTTTGTGACCAATTCTATTAAGGTATCTGGGATTTGTTGATGTTCAATTTCAAAAGATTAGCAGATTTCTTCGCTTCACCACTAAAGCCATCCATGTAGATTTTCTAACTGATTAAACCAATGAGGCTTTCTTGAAGGAGTGAAAGGGAAATAAATTACATCACAATTATTTATTTTTATGCCAAAATCTGCATAGGGACATATAGTAAATAAAATAAGAAAGAAATTTAGAAGGTACTGAGGAATATAAAAATATACCTAATTAAGTTTTAGTAACTGAGTAAAAGATATACTAAAATTATATTTATGTGGCTGCTCTCCTGAGTTTGGTGGACCTTGGGAGGCAGGAGTCAAAGTCAAAGTCAAGAGGAGGGTTTAAAGTTTAATTTAAAAATAATAGTTGGTATTCTTACTCTCATAGTGAAGGTGAAAACAGTTATGACTTATTTATTATTATTAACTCTAGACCCTTGCTTCCTATGTTCAGGTGCATCAGATTACAGTAATTTAACACCTGTCCATACTTTTATTGGCACAGTAAGCAAAAGCTGTCCAGAAATAGAAATCTCTCCAATGAAGGCATCACCAAACTCATACTTTAGAATACAAATATATTTTGTTGTTAAGCAGCAGTGTGAGAACTGCTGTGTTCTAGTTAAACAGATGTAGTTAAACAGATGATGATATCCAATAGGCATTCCAACTTAGCTTTCACATACAACCTCTGATAAGACTTCCGGTCTAGTTAAGGTTTGATGTGGATGACCAGTGGTGACCACTTAACATCAGGTGGACAGCATGCTTCTTTGCTATTCTATTTACATAAAAATAAAACAAAACAAATATATATAAGTTAAACAAAACATAAAAATATTAAAAAAAAACAAACAAACAAAATTTAAACAACATTTCTGGAAGCTTGATCCAATTTGTCTTATAAAACTACAGGGTAGACCGAAATAGATTAAGTATACCAAAGTATCTTAATTGAAAGGACAGTTCTATGGCACATGGCTGGAATTGTCAAAACATTCCTGTGTTTCATTGTGATGGAGAAGTTAGAGCGACTCAAATAAAAATTGTAATTTAAATATCTTCTGATCTGATCTTTTAGAAAGTGAAGTTTGTCACATAAAACTAATATAAATTGAAAAACCAATTTTGTGAATGAACACCATTTTTAAAGCTGTATTTGTTTTGAGTCATTATATCTTCATATTATTATCCTGAAAACAGATGTAAGAAGATTCATTGTTTCAAATTAAATTTCCACTGTTGTACCTTTTTTGTTATATTAATATTGACTGTACTTAAAGAGATACTTATTTTCTATTGTATATTTTAAAATTAAGTAATTTTTAGATATCGTGGCCCTCAAATTTTTCTTTTGTAATAAGGGAACAGCAAACGAGCATGCTGATATTCAGTGGTAACTGCAGGCCATGGACATGTTGGATGTGGGCAACATCAAATGGATCCGAAGTCCTAGGTCTTATGTACCACCTGCATTATTGCGTTGTTATCTAAGAGGATCCTCAAAGCCGACGAAGACTACTTGATATTATATCCATTAAATGTACCTACGGTTATACTTTGGTGAAATAAACAATTAGATTAGATTTAATCCATCGAACCACACTCTTCGCACACAGCAGAGCGATGACGCCGGTAATCCTTCACTATCACTTATCACTTCATCACTAAATAGTATTAAAAAAAGTTTCTACACGCGTCTATCGCTTTGTCTGCATAGTTTTTGACTACGCCACGGATTTTGATGCGGTTTTCACAGTCATTTAGAGAATTTACGAGAAAATAAATGGCGGTATGTAAAGCAAATATAAATCAACGCACTTTTCGATGAAATGTTAATATGCAAACGCTAACCGACCCATCCATTGGATGAGGTAGTATTCAATCGATCGATTCATTACAAAAAGGAATCGTAGATGGCGGCCGAACTCGTTCTATCTCGCTCGCACCGTATGCGCGAATTTATATTCGTAGTGTGTACGGTGAAAAAATGTTCATTTGAAATGACGAGCAAACATTTTTACCAGTTTCACATTTCTCTGGGTGGGTTTTAATATTTTTTACATAATACACACAATATGGATATGCGTTAAAAAAGTTATAATAGATTTCATGAAATTAAACGGAATGAGATATGGGTAAACATGTAGTCACTTCTGACTGATACGATACAAATAAATAAATATTTATATCACATTATAAATTTTACATAAGTATATCTACCTTAATCGAAATAAAAATATGACTCGGATATTGCATGGACATGACATGACAATGTGTCTCAATTGATCGGACGCTCGCAAAATGGCGCTACATAGCAAATTGCATACGAGGCGCATCGTTTTCTTTAAACGATCCCTCAGTGCTGAGGACTGACTGCTACACACTGATAGATCATATCATGAATTAGCATATAATGTTATTTTCGTACAGGGATACGAAAAAGGAAAGCATTCACAGGGAATATTCCTTTTCCTTTCCCCTTTTTGGTATATCTGCGGATGAACTCGCCTGTAAAAATTAGTTTATGTATAAAGGCGCGAAAAAGTCCTCCTTCAAGCCCTCAACGCACTGGCGATACCCGTGCTATTGCTCGTGTCCATAGGCGAGGGTGACCACTTACCATCCACCAGGTGACCAGGTGGCCCGTCTGCCTGTTTGCCAGGTTAACAATTTAAAAAATAGATACAATGGAAAGTGGAAAAACCACATGAAAGTCTTTCCAAACGCAATTTATTTGACTATGGCCTTAACATTCTCACCTCTGAGTGGAGATCCGTGCCCAGAAGTGGAGAAAAAATGTTGATGATGAGTCTCATGTCGAAGTCTCGGCAGCGGCGGCACCGTCGCCGCACCTATTTCTGCCGTAAAGCAGCAGTGTGAGAACTGCTGGGTTTCGGATTGAAGCGGATGGTTAGGCAGAAGGCAATGAAGAGGTAATATTTCAACTTAATCGGGAGTAGCAACGCTTCCACGAAAAACCTCAAATAGGACTTCCATCCCAGTTGAGATTTGATGTGGATGTCCTTGGGCTGCAGTGAACACTTAACAGGTGGCAGGTTTTGATGATGGTAGAGTCTTATGTCAAAGACTCGCCTGCGACGACACCACCGCTACACCTATTTCTGCCGTAAATCAGCAGTGTGAGAACTGGTGTGTTTCGGTTTGAAGGGTGTGGTTAGGCAGACGACACAGGACGAGAGGCATTCCAACGTAGTCGTCAGGAGTAGCAACGCAATCACACACAACCTCTGGTGTGGATGTCCATGGGCTGCATTGACCACTTAACATCAGGTGGCCTGCATGCTCGTTTGCTATTTTTTTAAGATAAAAAAAATGCATTGCGTTTGATACTCCGTTTGGATATAAACCCGTCTCGTTCTGTACTCCATCCAATTTAAATTGCACCGAAGTCCTATCTGAGATCATACGTGGATTGCTACTCCCGAAGACTAAGCTAAAAAATACAATACAAATGACAGAATGCACTCCGCATTCTGTCATTTGTATTGTATTTTTCAAACCACACAGTTCAAATCGAAACACAGCAGTGCGAGCGCTTGCTTTACGCCAGAAATAGCTGCTGCAGACGAGCTTCAACATATATCTCTACCATCATCAATTTCCAATCTGAATACCACATTTTCCATTTCACCTAAATAAGGTAGTTCGCTTATATCAATGGTAATTTATTAACAAAACTACCTTATTCCCGCAGCTTGGCTCGCGTTGAAAAACAATTTTATATAAATAACAAAACAATAAACTGGCACCTAACCTCAAAAATTGAAATAGTTTTAGTACCTATTGCTTATTCAAAACACAAAAATTAAAAACACCTGAAGCTATAGTCAATAAGATATTAATAGAAAGAAGGCTTTGAAGTTGCTAGATTATCATTTTCTTTTTTTTATAAGCAATCGTGTCTGCCAATTTTTTTTTAATTATTATATTTTAAATAAAAATCCTATGTCCTTTCTAATACCTCTAAGAATATGTGTTCAAAGTTCATTATAATCGGTTGAGTAGTTTTGGCGTGAAAGCGTAACAAAAAAACATTCACATTTCTAATATTAGTAAGGTTATTTATTTCATACATACCTTCTATCAAATATTTCAAGTAACATTTGACCTATGGATGAAGATCTGGAAAATATATACATAGATTACCGATTATATATTAAATGAAAATATCGATTTGAAAAATTGAAGGACGAAGATTATTTCTTACATGTTTGCTTACAAATTAAGCCACAGAATCTGTAGACTATCATGGCCGATAGCTTTTTTATCTTACCGCTAAAGGCTTAAATTAAAAAAAAAACTGTTTTCTTAAACTCAAAAAAATTCTATGTTTTTTTTAATGATCTAATACAATAATTATTAATAATTTAACTATTCCAAGCAGCGTTTACTAACCTTTTTTGTATATTAACGGAATAGCTAGGTAGCATACAGATCAAGTGTTCATTAAGTGTTTAGTGGTCATTGCAGTCCATAGACATTTAACATCGAATAACACCAAAGTCCTCTCAGGTCGTACGTGGAAGCATTGCTACTCTACCTAACCACACTCTTCAAATCAGAACAACAATGTTGCCATTGCAGACGAGCTTTCGATAAAAGGCTCTACCACCATCAAAATGTGAAAAAAATACCTACGTACTTAACCCCTGCGGTAAGACAGAGTCGGAATCGTTTTATAATTGAATGTGGTGATAGCTTATAGCGTGCTGAGGTGTTTTCCTGACGAAGTAGGATTCTACTTCGAGGACTTTGCTTTCAAAATAACACTATATGTGCAGGAGGCTGTCCAAATTAGTCCTGAGGGCGTTTGCTATCCGAATCGTGCGAAGTCTGTTTTAATTGGTGGTTTAATTTAAGCGATGGTGGTAGAGCCTTATGTCGAAGGCTCGCCTGCGGCGGCACCACCACTACACCTATTTCTGCCGTAAAGCTGCAGTGTAAGAACTGGTGTGTTTCGGTTTGAAGGGTGTAGTTAGGCAGACGACACTGGATGTGAGGCATTCCAACATAGTCCTCAGGAGTAGCAACGCATCCACACACAACCTCAGATGGGGATGTCCATGGGCTGCAGAGACCACTTAACATCAGGTGGCCTGCATGCTCGTTTGCTATTCTGCTAATATATATTTTAAAAAAAAGGTTACCTGCCGACCCAGCAAACGAGCAATTTGCTTTTCTGTTTTTGTAAAAAAATTATTATGTTAACTTCTAATTTACAGGTTTAGGAAAAAAAGTGAGGATTCATCTCCCGAGCAGCAAGTTTTCTCATTCTGGATGGAGTTCTTCGTCGAAGCGACTAAGAGCACGTGTGAAAATATTATTCGTTTTCCTGTGAGTTTGTTTTAAAATCGCTTGGATTTGTATTTAGTGGTTTGTAATGCGAGCAATAATCAGTTTAAAATGTTGCTACATATACGGTGACCTCTCTAGAACTCGATTTTGGCTAATAATGATGTCTTCATGATACAGAATTATATTTGTGAAATAAACTTATTTATTCGAAGTTATTAATTAAATTCCAGGTATTGATATTAGAAACTACAAAAGTGTACATGCCATCGTATGTAAACGTGAACATGGGGGCTGAGCAAAAGTCTGTCGAGATTTTCAACCTGTGCCTGGAGTCCATCCGAGGCGAATGTCGCCAGGTGCATCGCTGGCTTTTCACCTCAGATATGATACGGACTTATAGGTATTATTATATTATAAACTGGTTAGAGCTACTTTACTGATTAGAAAACAATATACGTTACCGCGAGAAACGTTGTCACTTTTATAGATCTTATAGACAATATTTTTAATATTAAAGAAAATTTAATAAACATAAACAGATAGTTTAAAATGGCTTCTTTTTACAAATGGAGTATCATTTCTATTACTTTAACTCAATGAAATATTACCTACAAAGGAAGGGTGCACATTTTAACATTTTAGCACAATTGCCGAAAAAAAAAGGAAGTATCGTAGATTTTAACTATTTTTTAATTTGTAGTACACAACACTTTGATGAAACTCAGAACCCAAGTAATATGTAAAATCTGTCTTAAAAATTGTCACGGCTTTCTTGTTACTATTAAACATAACGCACCAGGTACAAACGATTTTTGCACGTCAATTATGACCGCCATTTTAAATGTATTTTTTTTTATTAAGCTCCCACTAAACATTTCCAGTCTCTACAAACGTGACGAGCGTTGCCTGTTTCTCTACGTCAGCGAGAACTCTGACGACTTTCAAATATTCCTTCCATCGCAAGCGTTTCGTCAGCACTTGTACGATCTGTTAGGAGAACTGACAGCTGACCATGAAAAAGTTGCAGATTTGGATACTAGTGTCATGCAGGATCAGTTAAAGGTACACTTGATTTTGTAAAGTTCATCATGATCAACATATTATTACTCTCAGACCACTGAGTAAGGATCTCTTCGAATTGTAAAGAAAAAAATAGTATATGCATGCGTACCATGATGTGTATACCTAAAAGGTATTTGTGAAATTTGAAATTGTTGACTGATTATTCTTTAATCACGAAACGCTGAATCAATTTTAATGGGACTATAGAAAGCAACAGTGAAACCTAAATTTTACCAAGTTTGAACATATTTGACTGAGTAGAACTTAATACCTATCATCATCGTATTCTCGAAATGTCTATATATACGATGGATCGTTTTTTTTAATAACTAATATGCGGCTACAAAAACGCGAATGAGGTCTGCTTATAGTAATTGATAAAGATTTTCATCGTCAACCCATTAAATGTCCCACTGCTGGGCACGGGTCTCTTCTCAGAGATGAAATAGTTTATGTCATAGTCCATCACGCTGGCCAAGTGCGGATTCTCGGACGTGTCATGCCTTTCAGATCATTATGGAGAACTCTCAGGCATGCAGGTTTCCTCACGATGTTTTCTTTCTGAATGTTGATGCTAAAGCGGTTGATAATTCATTAATAATACGCATACAATTTAAAATAGATCATATTTCGAGAATAGAGGTGCGTACCAGGATTTGAACCTCGACCCACCGCAGCGCACTCGATATGCTTAACCGCTAGTGAGTGTTGCCTGGTAGTGATAAAGATTTTTACAATCTCCTGAATATAATTTGATTTTCAGTTCGAATACGAGTTAGACGACTGCAACAAGCGAGTAGTGCTCGGCAAGGGCACGTACGGCGTGGTGTACGCGGCTCGGGATCTAAACACGCAAGTGCGTATCGCCGTCAAGGAGATTCCCGAGAAGAACCTCGGCGACGTGCAGCCATTGCACGAGGAGATATTGTTACATTCACAGTTGAGGCATCGGAATATTGTGCAGGTGTGTTTTAAATATAGTTTTTATGGTAGCGCAGTCAAACATTTCTTCTTTCTTTTCGTGTCTACCGTCTTGTAGCTTTAGAGCCTAGTCATATCGGAGGATCTTATGAAGAACGTTCTTTTAGAATAGAATAAAAATTATTTGTATGCAAGATACATAGTAGTGAAGCACACACTGTAAGTAAACAATACTTAATCAGAAGCGCACAGTTAGATTTGGACATTTTTTCTTTATGTAATTATGTTAATATATTAATCGTCCCCACTTTAACGAATATTATTTTTTAGTATCTGGGATCGATATCGGAAAACAATTACTTTAAAATTTTCATGGAGCAAGTGCCGGGAGGATCGCTGTCTGCGTTGTTGAGGTCTAAGTGGGGACCTTTGAAGGAAAACGAAGCAACTATAGCGTACTACACTAAACAGATCTTGGAAGGTAATATCCATGATAGCTAAAAATTGTTTTAACGTTCATCAAAACGGGGCTAGCCAATGATAAGAATTTTAAGAATAAGATGGTTCAAGTCAATCATTTCATTTCATAGAATTAATCCTACAATGAAAAAGTTTGCCAACCTGGAACACCTGGTAAATATATATCATCATCAACCCATTATTGTCCCAATACTGGGCACAGGTCTTTTCTCATAGATGAGAGAGTTTAGGTCATAGTCCACCACTGTGGATAAATAAATGCATATGGTCACTGACCAATCTCTACAGATGCGCCGTCATATTATCAAGAGGTCAATTAAAGTTAAAATAAGATTAGTGGTCTCACAGTACTATCTATGATACATATATGTTAAATTATAATTTATTATTGAGGTATATTAAGTTAGAAACATCGTGTATAGCAGAACGATTTTTAGATTACTGTCATATGATTTAATTTGTACCACTATATATTTTCAGGACTGAAATACCTACACGATCAGAAAATCGTCCATCGTGACATCAAAGGCGACAACGTCCTAGTGAACACGTACAGCGGAGTCGTCAAGATATCCGACTTCGGTACGTCCAAACGACTGGCGGGCTTATGCCCTTCTACCGAGACGTTTGCTGGTACATTGCAGTATATGGCGCCTGAGGTGATTGACAAGGGGCAGAGGGGATACGGAGCACCCGTAAGTATAAACTGTATATTCATGGTTTTGTGACATGCTTTCCATCATCAGATGTACGAATTAAATGTGTCTTTCAGTGAAAACAGTACCTCTGACATATTTATGATTTTAGTTTAATCCGTAAGGGGTTAGTTTATACTGTTAGATTTACGTTCGAACAAACGTTGCTTTTGATCTGCCTCCAAAGGTATTTCCGGAGGCCTCTTGAATAAGGCACAATTTTTTTTATATGTCTCTGTAATAACTTTCAACATTACTCACTTTTGTCATTTACAGTCTTCATTACAGTTATATAATACACACTTATCAATTTCTCTAAATTTATCTGTGTTTCTTGCTCTATTCAGTGGTCATTAAGTTGGTAATAAAAAAAGAAGTAAAAGAGAGCTCCTCAGAAATCCTCTGGTGTGTCCCTTGTCCAATAGCGAAAGTGATCACTTACCATTAGCTGGCCCATCTGCCTGTTTCATAGGTTTAGTACGTAAAAAAAAAGATTTAAAAATGATCATAATATTTTAGCTTGAATGTGAATAGTATTGAAACTAATGAACATAATATTTCAGGCTGACATTTGGTCACTGGGCTGCACTGTTGTTGAAATGGCTACAGGCAATCCACCTTTCATGGAGTTGGGATCACCACAGGCTGCATTATTCAAGGTGAATAATTTGAATTATGTGATCAGCGGAAACATGGTATGCTATTTGTGCTACTGAACAAAAGGACTGACTGTTGTATTGTTTGAAGCATGATGTTGTCAGGTTCAGACCTAAACAAGAAGCATTCAAATTTAGCTTTTGAAATTAGAAAAATATCTGATCTATGATAGTGGTATATTCTGATATTGAAGGCGAGTCTGAAGGTTTGAAGTTGATTTGAAGGTTGTAGTAATACAGAATACGCTGTACAGGAGGCATTCCAACTTAGTCCATAGGAGTAGCAACGCTTCCACATACGACCTCAGATAGAACTTCAATCCTATTTGATGCACCAGTGACCACTTAACACCACTACGATGGACAGCTTATAAATATCGATGTGCTGCAGTTAGCTTATTCTTCAGGGTAGTTGCTTTCGAACTAAATTAGGTAACACTGTAAAATTTTCGAAAACTATTACAGCAGATTAAAAACATACCAACCAACTATTTCGATGCTAATACATATTCAGCAATTCACATTAGAATAGCGTGGCCACCTTGGAACTAAGAAAAATATTAGACTAATACACCATACATAAATATTTGCAATCGGTATTACCGATTCTTAAGTATAATTTTATTTCTTGTAAGGGAAATAACGTAATTTGGCAAAATAAAAGCGAACGTTGTTTTTGACGGATGGCAATAACATTTGGAATAAAAATGAATTATATCTGGCCACCTACTGAAAACAGGTCAAAAGCGTACCCATAATTTTAAAGGGCGGTGATCCGAAAAATCAAATTCACCAAAAATACAATAATTATAATATTAATAAAATAACAAAAATTTTGTACCCCTTTTTACGAAAATTACGCGGACGAAGTAGTATTATTTTTGGCACAGTTAAAGTTTATATGGAGGAAGAGTACAGAAAGCTAATATTTTCATATAATAATGCATTCAAAATACATTCAATTAATAATAAAAATATTTCACAGACTACCACAGTCGCACAGAGTAGAGATTATGAAATTTGAAATGTCAGATTGATCGAATGACGACTCGATTGTGTATATTATGCGATTTCCAATGTTCGTTTTCCAATCTTCTGTGGAGTGTATGTAAAGGCAAAAAAGGGTTTTATTTTATATTTATATAAAATCGGTCGAATTTCAACCCATTCGCGATCTCTATTATTTATTTATTTATTTGGAAAACTTACAGCTAGAGTACAAGTACAAGATATATTTACATAGAAAAGGAAAGCCAATTACAAGTTTTCACGCTTAAAATTATTTTGCATCATTTAGAAGAAAGTCGGAGTAATATGTAGCAACAGAGTTTATCAAATAACAATAATTTAATCAGATCTTATTAGATTTAATACAATGCTTTTTAAAGAAGGTTTCTGTCATAATCCGCTTAAGTTTAAGTGCACTTGTACTGAACAGATCTATATCACACTCCCGAGTGGTAATATTACGATTTACGTCATATTACCGCGTATCGTGTGTTTAGGCCGAGCTACCACAGTTTTTCTAGAAATCTAGCAAGCCGGAAAAAGACCGCTTAGAATATAATTATTTGCGTACACTGCCTAAACGGTAGTATTTATCTTTACTATCTTATCTAACTTTTATATTGTAGCAAATGTATTTTCAAATAGCGTAAACATTAAAAAAAGTTTTTTTAGCCTAGTTAAGTATAATTTTTATGTAAACAATTACTAACAATTTTCTTTTCAATTCACCTGTTTATTTTCTATATGGGCGCATAAATCCTATAAGAAAGTATGTAGAATACCTAAACATACGAGGTGAGGGTGTTACCATAAACAATATGCACACAATAATTCAGGACCTGTCGACTTTTAATGTTTTGTTATCAACGTCAGTAATTCATTCGTAGTTTATGATATTAGTAGATGGCAGTTGGCCGATAGTGACAGGTGCACACATGATAGGCTGTCTCGTGTGTGTGTTATATGAATAGTGTCTGTAACTTATAGAAAACAGAGAGTTAATTTCCGCTGGCTTTTTTCCCTTTTTTTCTTACGTGGGGAAATCCTGGTCATGGATACCCGTCTATCGCGGGGGCGATAGACGGTTATGCCGGACTCCAACCGGATAAAACACCACGGTGTTCCTCTCTACGCTAAGTGACGGGGCCACAGGCACGCTTTCGCACTCATCCGCGATCCTGGCTTTTTTCCCTCGGTCAACCATATCCTCGTCAAAAGTCGGTATGTAAGCATACATACGCATATACTACCAAGCTATGGATAAAATTTGAAAAAAAAACTTGATTTTTTTTTAAATCATTGCTGTTCCCTTTTCTAGTTCATGAATTGAATAAATTGTTGTTGTGTTGTCCATTGCACCCACAACACAGGGAATCCAAGTGTGGTGTTATAAGTGTGAAATGTTATATGTATGTATATTCGTGATCATTACAGTCCGATGGTAAAAATATGATTTGTTCGAAAACGTTTCAATGTATCTTACATTGGAATATAACGAATTTTGCCAACACAATAGCGGCCACAATTTTTGACGGATCGCATAAAAAATTTGGCACAAAAATCATCCGTCCTAATTATACCAGCAACTATTGTATGTAGGGCAACTCGAACCCATTGTTTAAAAAGGCGGTGACCCAAAATTCACCAAAAAACTAAGTCTAATCTAATTTGTAATAAAAATTTTAAAAACATTAATCGAATCAATGAGTATTTGTGATTTGATATCGACACATCGTGTTCTAATTAAAGATAGAACGACTCCACAAAACATGTTTGTATAATCTGCTTTTCTAATTTTGGCTAACATCTGTCTTTTCTTTATTACAGACTCTTTACCTTGGCTGAGACTATTTGGCTAACACTAATGTTTGCTCAAAGCGAAGTTACACTAAAGAATTAAAAATATTAATAATTTAAAATCTCAAATATTTAGGGATTTAGTTATCGTTGATACTGCGCGGTAAATTAATTATTTTTAGCAGAATTCTATAATTGCTTCTCAAATTTACAGAGAATCTATTTAAAAAAGTTAATTTGATTTATTAAATCACTCCCAGTTTCGGTCAACAATCGCTTTAATTCGCAGTGCCGACGGTTCCAGGTTTGAGAATATCTAAGCCAACAACGCCGACTATTGTTTAATAAGTTACGCAAACTTTTCGTTAAGTATCAAGGTTTTGCATACTCTGTAAATCTTTGCTATCTTGTAATGGTTCAGGTGAAGCGATGTGCGATTTTTTGGTAGCATTGAGATTTCCGAGCATTTTTTTAACCTAAATAACATGTTTGCCCACTGGCCTTTACAGCTTCACCTGGTTTTTGTGGCGAACCAGAGGAGTTCAGTCAGAATAAAATGTTAGTGAATTGGGCTAAAGAAAAGAAAAGACTGTTAATAAAGCCAAATGCCGCAGTCTTTTCTCGTACATCCGCCTCCAGTTGAGGAGGGCTTTGTATTTGCCACCGACCTAAGGGTTAGTATCGAACCTCGGCTCATTGACTACGCAGTCCTTCCATCCGTCCGTCTGTCATACCATTAAAGAATAGAAACTAAGAATATGTATTAGTATGGCAGATAACTAACTAACAAATATAATAAAAGTTAGAAGATCGCTATTAAGAAACCTGTTTACTTCAAAGATTTTTTTTGCTCTATTTTAAAAAAATGTTACTATGCAAACTTTAAATTAAGTGTGAGTCGATCGCTAGTTAAGATACCGAAGTGAATCTGAAAAGCATTATGTCTTCTGGTTTATTTATACAAGCATTACTTAAGGCTACCTTACGTGAAGTGGTCGCTGCAGCCCATGACATCCACATCCAACCTCAAATTGGGTCGATAGCTGTATGTCTGAGGTATGCGTTGCTACTCAGAAAGACTAAGTTGGGATGCATTCCGTCCAAGTTACTCATGCCAAACAACACCCTTCAAACCGATACACAGCAGTGCGTGTAGGTTTATCACATCACATCTACTCACATCTACCAGTCCTTCTCCTAGCTATTTGGTCGCGATGCAACAAGTGTCTAACGAGATTGTATTCCAGAGCACGGATCAAGAGTCAAACATCGGAGCTGACGTCCGTTGTTTATTCGGCAAACTTCGTTAATATCATGCCCTGCATTGTTTTCAATTCAGCTTTGAAAGCGAGCCTCAAGGAAGACCTTAAGGAGCGATGAGTTGTTTCCAATGCACACATGCTTAGTAAATTTATTCATATTTACATTCCCCATCCATTAAACGGATTTGTTCAAATAAAACTGCACAAACAGGACCATATCCTGGATTAATACATATTATACTATAAGGAAAAATTTATTACAAGTTTGTGAAGTTTGTTATAAGAAACATAAATTGCTAAATAGATTTAAATGAAATATGGCGCACAGATAGTCAGGAAATACTTATAGGATTGATAATTAATTAATTTTTATTCCGAGAAAACGAAGGATTCTTACTAAACATTTCCTGTCTTTTTTCCCTACCTTTTTTTGTCATTTTATATTGTTAAGATCACAGATTTTATTACAATACATTTATTTGTTTACTCATTAGCTCTTTATTGTGTGATTATAATATATGTATAAGGATACAAAGGGCCGACTAAATGCCTTTTGGCATTCATTCTGTAATCTGAAAATTTATAACGCACAGGCTTGTAATATCAGAAATTTAATTAAATTTGGGGAATTCCCCAGGTCCTGAAATTGGATCGATGAGAAAGTTTGCATAAAACAAACAGCTTTTAGGACGTTTTTTTAAAAATAAAACTTAGTATGCTAACAGGCGAGAAAATTATAAATCACACAGATACGAAAAGTGGACAAACGGCTAGTTTTATAATAATAGTATTTTATAACGGGCTTCATGCTCATAGCTCAACAGCAGGATGCTCTGCGTCGTGAGTGCCATTGACACACACAGATACCAGAAAACAAGCCCGACCAGAAAATCAAATCAAAAGTTTTGGTACGATTCTCTGCTCCGCTGGGAAGCGAACTCGAAATCATTTGAAAGGGAGAGCCTGGCATATTGACAACTAAGCCTAGAGTATTTTGAAATAATTAAAATTCTCATAAACTGTCTGTAATTAAATCATTCAATCGCTAACAAGGAATAAAAACACTAAAGTT
>DWKW01000751.1:0-14824 GCA_018250115.1 Doberes anticus
TTTCGTCCTAGTTGAGGTTTTATGTGGATGTCCATGGGCTGCAGTGACCGCTTAACATCAGGTGGCCTGCATGCTCGCTTGCTATTCTTTTAAGATAAAAAAAAATAAAAAATATGAAATGAGATTTTTTCGTAAACTGTCACAACTTGTACTACCGTCTCAAGTTATTTCTCGCGAGGTTTAGAGCCCCGGTTTTTCCCGGCGTCTGAGCCTCATATACAGCCGACTTCCCTTCTTATAAATTCTTGTTTTGGCCTTTCTGCCATCATCGTGGACACCATCACAAGTTAATTATAACAGTAAATGATTTAAGTAAATCTACAAATGAAATAAATGACTTCAATATTATATTTCATTCATATAATATATCAGATACTCAACCTTAATTTTTTTTTCTGCGCTTGTTCCACGTTTAGTGATGTCTGCTTTCCTAGTCTACGTGGCAGATAATGCTTTTACCATAAATTCCGCCTTTTGTGCAGTTTGTTTATTTTGGTGTAAGAAAGAATAAATAAAATATTTTACATACATTTTATGAAATCATAAAATACACAGTTCATTATTATTATTTGCAATGTATTGCTAATGTAATTGTATAAATGAATTATGTCGTAGCATACAAACTTTCATACTTTGATGCTTATTTACTTAAGGGTTTTATTTGACATTTTTTTTACTGAATTCATTTGAAAAAATGCATGCCTAATAGTTGCCTAAATGAGTAACTTTCTTTCCCTTTCCTTCTTCCTAAAGAATTAACATTGAAAAATTCTGAAATATGCATTCTATTGTTCATTATTATTCTAGAAGTAAAGAAGTAAGTAAATAAATTAAGACTTTATAACGTTACGTTTGGAACTTTTCCTCGTTCCTTTTATAAACAAAAATCAAAACAAAATTGTAAATAGCTACGTAAAGATATAAGATTATGTCAAAACAATTCGCCTTTACCTACACGTCGTTCCCCATTATTTCGAAAAATGCGAATAGTTTCTCTCGAGAGAGCGGACTATTCCCTTTTTTTCTTAAGAGAATTTATTTGACGTGACTTACCTGTGCAGACTTCTTACAACACACGGCGCACCCACCATTCTCGTATAATCCGACACATACCTATAAATACAAGTATATAACAAAGTTTGCAATATACCTTCGAATATAAATATGCAAGCGACAGCTGTTGCCAGCCGCACATAAATTATTTTATACACAGCAGCGATCTGCTCTTGCTTTCATAATTAATCACAGCAATGAATTGAATTCTACTTGTCACTGTTGTCAATCTCTATCAGCATCGTTAACAAATGTATAAAATAATCAAAATTGAAAAAACTAAAAAAACTTGTCCTGTATTCAACATGGTCAAATTTTATCTATCAAAATAGCCTAGGGACATTTTTATTTTAGTGCAAAGATCATACTTTGTATTATAGATTTATAAAAGTATGGTTTGTATATATATATACGTACCTGTGTGTGAGTGTATGTTTGTTCGCGGATCACAAAAAACGGCTTAATAGTTTATATGCACATATTTGAAGATTAGCTTTAAATACTACAATATCACTGAACAAGATCGGTACAGAAGAAGCAAAGCTTGAGTTCTCTGCATTATGCACCGTAATTTACGCGGGAGGTCTATTGAAATGGTTACTTTTTAATCACTCCTATGCGACGACAAGATCGCGGCCGGTAGTCTATTTTTTGCTAAATTATTAATTATGCACCGACGACGGCAGTTATTGCACGCTGGTGTAAAAATGTTTTAAAGTTTGCCCGCTTCGATTTAATAGGAACTACAGTGAGGCAGAAAATTTGAATTTTTCAGCCGTTACCTGTGCCTATAAATCAAGAGCAAAGTCGCCCTAAGCTCTGCTGAAGCGCGTACTCGAACATTTTAAAATTTAAATTACAACTTCCTACGAGAGGGAACATAATATTATGTAGATAATTGCACGTCTGCGTGCCATGATTTATAATAAAGAGATGTATGAAGAGTCTGACGTCTTATAACAAAAACTTTCGCTATGAAAATTTACATCCTATTGTATCTTCTTGGTTGTCGTTTCCTTCATGTAAATAATACAGGTACTTATTAGATCCTAGATGCAGGTACTTATTAGAAAAGCCTCTCAAAGAAACATTAAGAAAAATAATTTTACTGTCCTCAACAAACCAGAATAAATTTTATATTCCATATAATTTCAAAAAACAACACGTAGAGGCACTTTGAGACAATTTAATGTGCGTAATATGGTCCACGTGGCAGATACTACATATATTCAATTGCACAATTTCATACAGCTGAAGATGGTCACTGCCAGGTATACAGGAACTATTGGGAGGAATTTTATTTATTGGGAACTATATTTTGGAGCTATAGGGGTTGATTTTAGAGGGACGGGTAAATGGGATATTGGGACTATGGACATCTGCCGTTCAGATTATAAACACTCAAAATTAAAGCAGGTAGTTACTCCGAAGCTCACTGGATGGGCCCCCATAGTGAGCAGCTGTGTGTCGAGAGGTGCGGCACCGATTTCACCATCGCGGGGGAATTAATCCCTCCCAGTTTTCTTGTTATACCGCTATTACCTGCATTACACGTCCACCCCCGATCATATAACTCTAGCAACTTCACTCTGCCTGGCCGGCTAAAGCAATGAGGAACAGGGGGATTCCCCCGGGAGCATTCAGGTTCATGCTGTCGCTACTCACCAACGGCTCGCCACAAGCCTCCCTGCGTGGTTATTATTATTATCTTCTTGCTCGTTTCCTACTTCTTTAATATAAAAAATACTAATGCAAAAGTTTATGGCGATTAATGTATGGGCTGGGTGCGCGATGACAGCGGCAACTAGCGGTTAATATTACAGCGGACTTTGAAACGTCAAATGGCCGGCTGTCATTACGAAGAGTAAGTAAACAAACAAATAATTTCAATGAAATATCGTAGATTACTTAGATTCTATTCGATTATGTAAATCTATAGTGTCGATAATAATGTTGATGTTTTTTTCCCTTCTAAAATGACACAATCAATAAATTTCAGGTAGTACACACGTACTTTCTCACGGTTTACTTCGCGAGAAATAAGTAAAGAAATAAACAAATTTAATCGAATAAAGCATTTCATATATTATCTTGCAGACGACCATTTGTGACTTGCAGATGCAGACTTTTTGTGTATTTTTAGTTAAACATGGCCAAATTAATTATAAATACAATTAATTATAAAGTACGCACTGAAAATCCTGTCATGAAGAGCATACAAAACATATTTGCTGAACAAACTCAGATCACTTGAAATGATTCTGAGTTATGACATTTCTGTGAGTATGTTCTTAAAGTCGATAAACCAGAATAAACTCAAACAGTTTGGATCCTTATTAAGAATTAGTTTTGATTGGAAATAACATTTTATTAAATACCTGTAACGATTCAAACAGGTTGGGTCGTTTCTGTGATATAGATTTACTGACATAAAATATTTATTTTTGTTTATAAGAAACGACTCAAAACACTTGAAATATTTTAGAAAAACAGTTTTTGTTGAACTGCGCATTTAATATCGAAAACCTAAAACGGCTCAGGCAGAATGAGTCGTTTGTAATGACTGATACAAATACTTTTAATTCAATTGAAACGACTTAAAATATTTGTGTTATTTAATTGTTTTGTTATAAGTAATATGTAATCAATTTCTATTTTAGTTGGAAGGACTCAAATAACTTTATTTGAATCAGGCAAGTATTGTAACAAGTTTAAAAACATATTATCAACAAAAAATTGCAACATTTTGTTGGTAAATTACTATCAAACTCTGCCATTTTCTCGCAAATTTTCTGTGTGACACGTGTTATATTTCGTTTATGTACGTGAAAAAGTGAATTAAGATGCGAAGAATTGATCGAATTTTGTTTAAAGCCTTGGCACATACGATTACCGAAAAAACTGAGTTTCCAGATGGTAAGTATTGCTTTTTCACCAGGTTCTATATTCATACCTAAGATTTCTTATCACTATTTTATTGTATTCATAACTTAAACTGGTTGTAACAATCTGATGTAACTAACTTATTACAATGACTCTCTGTTCATGGAACGACATGGAAGAGATTTCTGCTGCGAAGACGACGGTGCAGGCGCCTCAGAAGGATGCCGTAGTTCCATCAGGTATCATACTATAATTTATATAATATATCTAAGTAATAGTTATATAATATATAATAGTTAGCAGAGATATTTTTTTTATTGACTTTCTATAATGTACAAACTAAATTTTCCTATTAATAATGAATTTGTTGAAAAAGTAAAAATAATGTGTTGATATGAAAAAATTTTTCCAACTGTAAACTGACGTGAAGATCAATCGACAAACTGAGTAGATTTAGTTACCTACCTGTCTAGGTACCTACTACTGTCAATATAATTCACAATCTACCTGCGTAAGAATTTGTTAGTGACGTATTATTACGAGTATACTGTTTGTTGCACGTTTTAATGAGCTTAATATAACTTTTTGGTTTGCGATGTTCGTGATGATGTTAAAACTTTGTTAATATTGTTTATTTCCCAATCAATAAAGCATGATCCAGCAGGGCAGGCAGGGCAGGGTTCAATGTATTGTGGTATTATGATGTACTAAACGTTCTTATTTTGTTTTTGCTTATGTTTTATAAAATTTTATTCCTCATATAATAAAATTGCACCTACTAAGCTTATGCGTACTAATAACCCTTAGAGTACTAATTCTAAACTCTATTTACTAGCCTGAAGCTGTTCACCCCGAAGCTGAAGCTGCTCATTCCATTACTGAAAACAATGACGCGCTGCAAACTATAGGCCGCTCGAAACGTGGACGCAAAAGAAAATACCCAGAATATTGTCTCTCTGAGAAGAAGGATAGGAAATACAAGAATTTACCATATCATGTCAAAGACAAACTATTAAGGTCGAAAGAATTCTATGATTATACGTGCACTTTCAAGCAACGCTGTCACTTACTCGTTTCAACAGAAACACGAAAACAAGAGTTTGATAAGTTTGTAACATTGGGATCATACGAAGCTCAGCTATTATTCATTTTAAATAATGTCAAAGAATTTGAAAAAGCTCGATCGTATACCTCAACCAAAAGCAAAACTGGCAAGAAAAAACCTAGACAGTACAGTAGAAAATATTATATTTGCGAGAACGTTGTTTGTAAGCAAATGTTTTTAAAAAATATTCAAATATCGTCTAAAAGGGTTGACATATGTTTAACCAAAAAGCAATTACTTGAAACTTACAAAGACAAGAGGCAAAGTAAACTGGCTAAGAACCAAACAAATTTTATTGAAAAAAGAAGATCCATATTTAATTACCATGACGTCAGAGAGTGGAGATATTCAAACGCTGGATTTGTCAAAAAAAAGCAAAGGGGTTACAATCCAATTTTCAGAAGAAGATTTTGAAGTTCTTTGGCCCCAGGGAAAAGTCATTACGTTACGTGATTTCGTTAGCTTTATGATTAAGGTCAATAAATATATAATTTTTTGATAATAATACTTGTTTTTTTTTGTTTAATAACTTATTTTCTAGTCGATGGGTAGTTTTGAGTCCATTCTGAGAAAGTAAAAAAAAATACCTGTCTTTGCAAACTTAAATTTAATTGTAAGGACTCAACCCACATTTCACTTAATATCTCGACCTATATTCAAAATATATCACTATATTGATGGACAATAAATAATATATATTATCTTCTTAATAACAACAAGAAAAAACTTTGAAAAATGTAACTTTTTGTTAGAGAAATTACAGCTGAAACTTCAAACGCAATTATCTCAAAAGTCATTTATTGTGGATTGAGTCCTTTCTCCTTAACTGCGTCCACTTTTTCCTCTTGACAGCGATTATCCACTTCATTCGTTATTCTCGTTTCCAACTTACTTGTGGAAATTTATAGAATTTGCAATCACCGTTCTTTCAGTTGACTACGCAGCAGATTTCGTGACGTATGTTTATTTATTTTTACATAAAATGTACGAATACATAAATTTCTCTAGTAAAAATTGACAGTTCGTCTGCCGAAAGTTACTTTTTTAGCCACGGTGAGAGCTGCGATCGATTCGTGGTTCTCCTACCACTTGCTTCGCCTTCGGACGTATTTGAAGTTGGATGCGGATGGCCATGGGCTGTAAAAACCACATAACATCAGGTGCAACGAGCATGCAGGACACCTGAAATTAAGTGGTCACACGTCATTAAAGTTTACAGCCATCAAAATATAAATATATATGTATATATATATATAAGCATATTTATTATATTTAAAATACAACTTACATGAGATCAGTAACTGTTAAAACTATTGACCTAGTATGAGAAACAATAAATGATAAACAATGTACACGATTGAAATTGATGATGATGATTGATGTGCAACCTTGAAACACGATTGATCAAGTTTAATCTATGATAGAGCTTGACATACATCTTTGCAGTATGAGCCGCCGTGATTTCATTCAATCGTGTTAAGGTCAATTTGAGATCTTTTTTTTTTAAATTACTCATGTCAACTCACACAACAACATCGCGGCCAGAAGTCTACTAAGAAATAAAATATCACAAAATTCATATACTGTATCTGTAATGCATATTCGGTTTTTTTACAATACAACAACACATACAATTTTTTTTTACTGTTATTCGTTGTGTATTTTGTAAATGTTTTGTACATGAGGTCCGCCATCTATGTAACACTGAGCGTACTAATTAAGGATACGTACAACAGCGCCATCTAAGTAGCATAAGTAAGTAATAGGAACTCACTCATAGCCTTTATCCTACTACAACGTGGTACTGAGAAATAATTCAAGATGGCATTATAAAAACACAAAGAGTCACATCAATCACTATTACTTTTTGTCCAATTTGGTCTTATGTTAGGTACACTAGCGTTAAAACGTTGGCAGTAATATTAATTTATTTCATAACAGTTTACTTTGCACCTTCATGTCGATCGATAGAAACGGACCAGACAATCTGCCATCAACGGTCATTTCCTATTTTTGACTACGGTAGATAATTACGAAAGTAAGCGACATTACAGATTGCAAGAATATAGTTCAAAATTCCTTTGAACGCTCACATTGAACCCATAATAACCGGATTGCGTATATATATATTTTGTACATAAAATTAATGTTTCTTTGTTAGTACTCTTTGTGCTCTTAAACCATTCATCAGATTGCTATGTTTAGCAGTAGTCCATGCGTTTGCTGTATTTGAGTGTGTATGTTTTGAAGACTAAGCGAAAGAAACCGCGCGCCACACTTAGTGAATTTAATATATTAAAATTTACTAGCCGCGCTTTGTAATTTCTAATAAGGAGACAAAGAAATATAATACGTAGGAACAATTTACAGCACAACCTTTAAAAAATCCTCAACCATTCTAATTCCATACCGTCTCACCAAATTAAAAGTAGGACTTGAAATCGGACACAAATATAAAACGCTAATATAAGAGAACCACAATGTAAAGACCTTACATTGAATCTAAATTCAGTGAATCAGTAAAAGTGCCTGCGCAGTAGGGCGGGCGGCATGACGCGACGGCGCGCGGCACTGCAAACCTTACTTTGGCCTTCAACGCTCGCTTCGTTCTTTCCAACCTTTACCGTTTTTGTTTTGACTACAGTTCCCGGTTAAAAAAGTGCTGAAGTGTCCGACGACATCCTCAACTCTTATATAAAGGTAAAGTAAGAGTAGAGATCATGTCACACATCAAAGTTAATGTGCAAATTCATCAGAAAAGGCACGTTCATAGTGCATACGAGAGTAAGCTCACTGTGATGTGCGAAGTTAATTTACCGTTACGCAACTATGTTGAGATCAACACGCTACTTTATGGGAAACTACGTAAAATGTAGCAACGAAAGGTTAAGGGTTTCACAGAAATGGGGTCACTAGCTTCTGAGTTGGTCGATGTCGCGCAAACTCCGTGTTGGATTAAAACTAGGTCTTTCCCAAGTTACGTGAAAAATTAACGAAATTTAAAACGAAAGACATCATAAATCTTTAAAAACAAAATTCAATAATAATATAATATAATAATAAGACCACTTCGCACTTCTCTACATTTTAGAATATTAGAAAAGTGGAACGCTATTTTTATTCCTGACTTCCCCAGAAGGGTGGTAATGTTTTTCGGATACTCCTATATACCTACATATGTGGATTCCATTACTTTGTAACCAAACGGGAATAACGGGGTGTCTATAAATGAAGTTAGTTTTCACTTTAACTACATCTTTTCAGTTCTTTTTTTTCAATAGTCGGGTTTTTGTTCAAAGATAATTGTTCACTATCATATCGCGTGCAGGATAATAGTTTATAATTTAGGAATGGTTTGCTGACCCAGAATATGTTACTATGACTAAATAGAAATAGCTTCGTATAGGTCTTACTCTTACGTATTGTGACCCAAAAACAAAGAACTTCAAGGCCTTTTACGATGCTGTCTTTAAAAATGAAAATGTTCTCTACATACGAATAACATGAACGAGCAGTTGACTTTTCTTATTCTTTACTTTAAGAAATATAGAAAGCATCAATTTATGAAGTTATTACATTATTGTTAATTGAAATAAAAATACCTACTCTGTTTATAACTATACTAGCTAAACCGGTCATTTTTCGTTGTGCCTCAGTTAAACGGAACAATCTATGTAAAAGTAACTCAAACTTATTTTGTTTTCAAAACAAAACAAATAAGTTTTTTTTTTTACCTAAAATCTCTTATCAAACAGGTAAATTAAAAAAACTGTAAGTTCAATGAATCTGCTTCCGTTTGAACTTCGGGATGAAAAGTATATAAAAACACTCTTATATAGAAATTCAACGCTGTATAAAAATTACAAAACAATTTATAAAAAATTTTAGGAGTCTTACGATTTTGAACAAACGAACATTACATTTTCATACATAATAATCCATACTTATGCATTTTCTTTCATATTCCTTACAGAATAGATTATTCTTGTGCCGAGGCACCCAATATTGTTTAGCGGAACATTTCTTAGATAATTAAAGATATGTTACAAAACTATTAAACAGGTGGTATAGTTTACGTTTTAATATTTGCTGGGCGACCTTAGCGATGAAATATGGAAATTTACTACTAAGTAATCTATTTTCCTTCCCGAATCAGGACAACTTATGTACCTATGTATAGGTAAGTAGGAAAAAACGATATTAATTAAATTTTTGATGGGGCACCACTCCAGCACTTATTTCTGGCGGATAGCAGCAGTGCGGCCACTGCTGTGTTTCGGTTTGTAGGGTATGGTTAGGTAGAAGATACTGGACAGGAGACATTCCAACTTAGTACTCAAGAGTAGCAATGCATCTACGTTTGATGTGGATGTCCATGGGATGCAGTGACCACTTAACATCAGCTGGCCTGTATGCCCGTTTGCTATGCTGCTAATATATGCATATATACATATATATTTTAATGCGTAGAGATATCTCTGGGCACTCGCACTCTTTATTTCATCGCATTTCGTATAGAGCTTCAAACATTTGCATCTAATAATTTTTTGTTGACGTAACAAAACGCACATTTGCACATTTTATTATGAAATAAAAAAAAATATCTATAATATCTTCTGTAGAAGCATGGGCTCTCAGTTACGTTTCTATTTCTATATCTAATTTGTCGCAGTGTGCAGTACAGTGTGGACGTGCGCTGACTCGATACAAATTGTTCGTGAATTCAATTCATTTTTCTGTTTACTAATTTTACTTGTCACTCTATGCTTATTCGTTTTATTAACAACGTACAGGTGTTGTGATTCGTTTATTCAAGTAAGTAAGTACCAACATATGCAAATGTTGATTTCTATTACCTACTTTTAAAACACTTATTTAGGAAAACATGTTATTATTAAGTATAGTACTTTATACAATACAAAGTAGAAGGACCAATTATGAATTTAAACTAATTTTTAGATTGATATTTAAAAAACAGCAGGAGCAAGTAAAGAATTACTTTATTGTGTTTGTAGCCTTTAATAAAAAGTAATGTCCCATATGGGACAATACTATGCTTCCCGTTTTTAGTTAAACTGAACCCATTACGTATCCATAAGTGCCGTAACTAGGTCAAAGAAGATCACCCGCCCACTACGGCTAGGTCACCGTGCTACATGTACACGTAAAGCATATTTATTTAATGTCTGTATACAAACCATTATCATAATATTACATTAAATGTATAATTACGCACGCTCTCCAGAATATTTAATTCGATTATTGTTTTTGTAAATAAATGAAATATTATAATTCTTATTCTAGAAATACACATATATAAATAACACAAGCTCTTACGATACTACGCTACTTTACCTATTAGAAAATTATTTCTTCAGCATCGATTTTATTGACCTTAATATATCAAATCTCCTTGGATGTAGGTACTATGCGTCAGTATCTCATAATTAGCAAAATATTGACGCAAGTTCAATATATTATTACTCGTACCGCTGGCAACGAAACAAATTTCATACGGTCTCGTACAAACCAGAAAAATACGCATTTGAGTTATGTACAGAAACACATTCTGTTTTATTACTCGAGAATTGAGTGCCCAAGTTGAGAATCGAACCACCTCTCTCATGCTTAGAGGTTGTTATACTGGACCACACCAATCTATAATATGAATTTTTAATGTCTATCCAATACATGAAAATATTTTAAAATAGAGTGGATACCGATTTAATAATTTACTAGCTGTACCCAACGCTTTCACCCGCGTTTAATAATAAAAAATAAACCTATATTTTAACACTCCCTGCATAAATTACTCCCTACATATTAAAATTAATTTATAACACAATATATTGAGTCATATTTTACCAATTTGTAAATTAACCTTAACACTAAATCCTAAAAACTATATTAATATAACATATTCAGGCAAGCCAAGCCACTCTATTTTAACTGAATAGTTATTATCTGTGTCCTAAAGGTCCACTCAAAAAGTTGGTGAAAGATTTTTTTTAAATAGTATCGGTGATTACCGAAACTTACATTACATCCAAACACCCTTCATTCGAACTTACAAACTTTAGATACCTCTTTATATTGTTATATATAGACATGCTGCTGACAGTACCACGTTCGCCCACTGAATTACATTTGTTTATGTATACGTAAATTACAAAAGCCAGGGCGATGTGTTGTGAAACTGTCTTTTAGCGTGTGGTGTCGTGATAATACGAGGTTTCGTAGATTTACTTATGATATCTCAAAAACGTAACAGTGAACAGCCTCGACGCTTGTCGTAACGTGACGTAATGTCGTTATCTTCACTCTTTGCCGCGACACCGACTTCTGTCATTAAAACTTAACTTTAGGCGTTAAAAAAGGCCGAAGTCCGACAATCCAACCTATGTTTATTTTTTAAATTCAGTTATTGATCTATACAATTAATTTTACTTTTATTTTAAACATACGTGTTTACAATCAATTTAACGTATGTATCGGGTCCAAGTTTTTGATTCACTAAGTTAATGATTCTATTCAAATTTTTAAATAAAGATTTTATAAAATGATTGAATAATATAGGTCACGGTCGACTGCATCGCATGTGCTGGCGCCTATTACGTAGTTTTCAATTGATAGTTTTATTGGCATCTATGATTGGGTGACCACATAACTAATGGTATACAGTTTAATGTAGGTAGGTATGTTACGGAATCCAAATAACTATAAATTAATTATAAATTTTATCGTTGTTAAAATGGAGCAACCTATGAAATAATTGTGTATAAAACGAATGAGTGCTAAGTTACCCTATGACTTACGTAATACCTATGTATTAGTAAATAAAATTAAAATTTTAGGAGTAGGAGGCCTTAACAAGACAATAACAATAACAGAAAATTGATGCAATTTCTTTCTACGGTTTTATGCTTAGTTGTTCGTAGAATTGCCGCGAAGCGAAACACGAAAGAATCCGTTAACCATCGTCCGTCATGCTCATGCCCCTGGAAAGACAGGTCATTCGAAGCCTCGTGGCAAAACGTGATTTACTGGAAATGTTTTTTGAGTAAGCTAAGAGTAGTCTACTATCCTACCATTGCGATTGTTGGCATTTACGCAAGTTTTAAATTAGGAAATGCTTAATGGCAGATGGTTGATTTTTTAATTATAGGAGTAACAAACGAGCGTGCAGGCCACCTGAAATTAAATCGTTATTGCAGCCTATGTGCAGCCACACCCTACCTCAAATAGGACCGAAGTCATATCTGAAGTTATACCTGGATGCGTTGTTAAGTACATGTTGTATACCGGATGTATCCTCAGGGGACTAAGTTGGAGTGTGTCGCCGCTTTGTTCAGGAAACATACTAACTTATAGTTTACTTTATTATAGTTATTCTGTATTGTCGACACAAATCACAATACGTAAAATTGATACGAGAGTTTATTAAAAATTATGATGACTTTAAACATGAAGTTTAAAGTCCCTTTATTTATTTTTCTGAAGTCTTATAGTTAAAGTTTTATATAGACTAGTGGTTTGCCATCGGCGTACCGTTGCCGTGGATCCGAGTTCTAATCCAACTCTATTTTTTCCAAAGTTATGTGCATATAAGTAACATCGTCAGGAAATTTGCATACCTGAAGTTCTCCAAAATTTTGTTATAGGCTTGTGAAATCCACCAATCCGCACTTGATCCGCGTGGACTATAACCTAAGTCCTTCTTATTTCTGAGAAGAGACTTGTGCCCAACACTGAGACAGTACTAGGCTCATGTTGAAAATTCAGTTTAGAAAGAATGTATCAGGAAAACAATGTGAAAACCGACACGCCAGAATTTTCATCATTCTAATTACTTGCTGCACTCGGTAACCTACAGACTACACGTCTCATCTCTGGCCAGGGTTTATTTATTTGAGAATTCGTTAAATTATTTGGTATCTATTTACAGAATGACGTCACCGTCAATCACCAAATCACCAGAAAATCAGAAAGCAGAGAAGAAGTCACCAGCACACACAACAGAAAATGCGGAGCATGTGCCCTCTCGGGCCGACACACCTGCCACTACCAGCACTGCGCCAGAACCTGCCGACCCGTTTTGCTGGATGCGAATCTTCAGACTCGCAGACCTCATGATGAAACAAGGATGTTAAACAAAATGAAAATTTTCACAAATTATGTACGCAGAAACAATATAGGCAGTGTATTCTGTTAATCATGCATGTTACAGAACAATAAAATTTAGTATGTTGTTAGAAGAAAATGTAGTAAATGAAACGACGCAACATAATCATAGATAAAAAGTAGGAATATTGACAATTAATTAGGGTTTGTTAAAGTTCATCATATTCATATACCACTTATAAAAACGACAGCTCCGTCAAGATCTGTAAAGGATAACATTAAAGTTTAAATTTTAGTGCTAGTCAGGTGTATGCGAATAAAGCTGCGACTGCCTAAAATGAAACCTAAATGGTTTCATTTTAGGTAAAAGAAATACGTATAAAACCAATATCCTGTATCCCTGTATCTACTGGCATAACATGCAGTTAAGATATCTCAATATCTTTGCGAATTGCTACTCCTGAGGTTTAAGTTGGAATGACTCCTGTCAAATATATACTGCCTAACCACAACCCTTAACTGACACTGCTGCTTTACGGCAGAAATAGGTGCAACGGCGATGCCACCGTAGGGGAGCCTTCAATATGAGACTCTACCGTCATCATTTATTTATTGTCGTTAGATGTCGTCAAAATTTGGTTTTATAATAAGAACCTATAGACGTGCGTGCATACGAAAAAAAAAACATTAACTACGTCTACATTGTTCTCAACGTCAACATTATTTTCAATTGTTTTTTGTTTTTCAACGTTTTAAACCTAGACATACGCACGAGCCACCTTCTATTATGATAAAAATGAATACTATGTATATTTAACTTAAAGGTTTCATCTAATGCAGGCCCAACATTGTTTTGGAACAAGTTAACAAGTTCTCGCCATCTTATGCCTCAATTGTTGGATAACGCACAAAAAAATTATTTGTTGTTTAATTTTAACATATCATATAAATTGTATTATTTATTAACTATCTACCTATAGAGCATATATTTCTGAATTTAAATTGTAAAGCATAAATTACAACTTTACACACGAATAAACTTGCTGATAACACACGTGTATGCATCTAAAAATATAATATGATGTTAAAATAAAATTCGTATCAAATATAATAGTTGAAATGTGTACATACGATTATTTTTGTGATTTAATTTGTAAATGCGATAACGCCGTTTATTATGCCGCCATTTGTCATAGAAGTACGAACGAACGATTACCATTATAATAAATTTTTATTAGTAGTAGCTAATAACCGAAAAAAGTAGTAAATAGACAGTATCTTCAATTGCATTGAAATCATATGTAAAGCTTGAGGCAGTAAAATTTACATGAATTTTTTATATAATTGTATTCCATACATCTGTTACAAAATAAACGCATATATTTAAAAAAAAACCCGTGTATTGTATGGGCAGGGTGCGTGATGACAGCGGCAACTAGCAGTTACAATTACGTCGGACTTTAAAATGTAAAATGGCCGGCTGTCATTACGAAGAATAAGCAAACAAACAAATAATTACAATGAAACATCGTAAATAACTTAGATTCTATTCTATCATGTTAATCTATAGTGTCGATAATAATGATGATCTTTTTTTTCCCTTCTAAAATGCCACAATCAGTAAATTTCAGGTAGTACACACGGACTTTCTCATGGTTGACT
>DWKW01000752.1:0-14822 GCA_018250115.1 Doberes anticus
ATGACTCCTGAGGCAACCTGTATGATTGAGAGCTCTCCATAATGTTCTCAAAGGCATGTGAAGTCCGCCAATCCACACTTGGCCATCGTTGTGGACTATGGCCTAAACCCTCATTACTGAGGAGACAAGTGCCCAGCAGTGAGAAAATACTTAAAGGGGTGATGATGATGATGATGAAAGACAACATTATATATATATATATATATATTAAGAAAACATATTTCCTATTCCAAAATAGGACTGCACCAACTGATGATTACCATTACGCTTCATCGTTGACATCGTTTTTCAAAATAAAAAAATATACAGGATTTCACGCATTTCTTTGTAATTGCTATAGTGGTTTATAATTCTTATGTTGAAGTGCAATCGTTTTTCTAGTTTGGTAAGCTGAGTCACAAATCACTAGGCTTACAAATAATACGGACTGTTTCAATTAAGTTCATTAATATTTGAAAGTATTTCACTCGAAAACCATTAAGAAATATATTGTTATGCAAAACGGCCGGTCATTTTCACTAAGTCTTGCGGTTAGGCATTCTCTTTTGAAGTAATGCAATATGCAAACGAGTTTATCTCTTAGCATTACCTTTATAAAGCTCATTTTGTCATATCTTCTGTACTGCATTTACGCATTTTTTGTAAAATGATAGTAACTGCTGTAAAACATTTGTTACGACTAATTGTTTGTCGTTTATTTCAGGTTTTCTCTCGCCAAGAACTTGAATCAAGTGACTCGTTAAGCAGACACCAAGAATGGAAGTTGGCAACATACCTAGATCGCATTCGCCTAGCCCTCGCAAAACTAACACTCCCGGTTTCAAGGCCAACATCACAGAGAACATCCCCAGTAAATAAACCAGAGACCACGCAAGTAACTCTAGATTACGTTGCAAGAGGCTCAGGTTTAACGGCAGTACAAGTCAATAACAAAGTATATTTTAAAATATATCCCACGGCTCAACAGTCCCTCGACCCAGGAGAAGTAACAGTTTTAATACGCGGTCCAAAGGACACGTACGGTATGACAATAATTCCACCTATACTAGGAAAGGCGCAGTTAATCCGACAAAAGCTCCTGGGATTACAATTAAAACCGAACTTTACCGAAAATGCATTGCCCATAACACAAGGTGCAACGTACTTAAGAAGTTATGGAAAGAATGATATGAACAAAACTTACTTCATTCCGAAAACTAAATACGACATAGAATTTGAAGTTGAAACAAGAAAAGATCACGCAAGAGTGGCATATACAGTAAATTCTTCAGGAAAGTATGAAATATCGATAACAAGTCGAGGTCAAGGCATAGTCGGTTCTCCGTTTAAAGTAACGGCTTCAAACAATATACTTGGAGTTTTAGAAAAAGAAAGCTTTTGCCTTGAAGACGGTGAAGAAATTGACATTGTTGATGTGAAAACAGATAGGAAGGTAGTATTAAGGATTGTTGACTTTGTAACAGAAAAAATGTTGTTGAGGGAAAATGGCTGCTTGGAAAAAATAAGCGATGAAGAAGCAAAATATTTAATGGAAACTAATCTGGATATGGATATTTCAAAATTCAAATCAAAACTCAGTCTTGACAAATCTGAAGATGGAATAAACGAAAAAAATGATAATAAATTCAATGTAGCGGCCAACAAAATAATAAAAATGAATCGAGTTTGTAAAATGCTCTATGATTTTAAAAATAAAAAAGGAATGATGTCAGAGAAAAAGACTTGCACTTTACCAAAAGCCCAACGAGGCATTCCAGACATAGTTAATTCAACATTTAGTGACACGAACATACATTCCTTCATGATACCCGGAAAACAAGGTAGAGTTATTATACCTGAAAATATATCGGTATCAATAATGACTGAAAAATCAAAGCATTACCAAGAAGATAGCCAAAGTTTGAATAGCGAATCTAACACTGAAGTTATATTCCATAGTCCAGATTATTTGGAAAAATATAAAATGTTGCGTGATCCATTTGAAGACGATGAATTATCAGTAGAAACAACGCAATCTTCCAATAATCCTTTTATAAACGATATGTACACTGAAAATTATACGACCGAGAAAAAATTGGGTGCATTTTTACCTACAGAATATGAAACAAATAACTCTCAAAACGAAGAAATAGAAGATCGCGCATCAAAAGTGACCATTGAACATCAATCAGAAAGTCCTCATACATCAAATAACAATCCGTTTGTTGTTATAGAAGCGTTGGAAAGACCCAAATCGCCAGTGTTTAAAATAATTTCTGGGGAAATACCAAAACGGGCTGAATCTCTATATATAGAGCCCAAAAGAAAAGATACGATTGAAGAAATACTTGGAAATGAATTTATTAATCCATTCTTTACACATCATCACCAGACGAATCAGTACAAAGAAACACTGCCTGTTACAGATTTTATTATTGGGGCACCTGTATCTTTGCCACCTATCGTTAGAGCGACATCCCCAGAATCACACTTGGATTCCATTGTAATAAGTACTGATAGTGGAATTTTAGACCCACAAAAGGAAAAAAAGTCAGAATCTAAACACCTCGAAATAGAGCCGGATACCTCATCTTCTTCAGAAATAAAGTTACAAAGTGAAATAAATTCATCGGGTCACTCTTCTTTCCATACATCAAGTTCATCAAATGATTCTTATCAAAATAAAGCAGTTTCGAACATACCACTTCCTAGCGTATCTCCTAAGAATGACATGTGGGACTCGGCTTATGTAAGTATAGATGAAAGTAACAGCTCGCCAGACACCAATAATAATGATAATTCCTTACCTGAGCCTTTTAGTAAACAGCCGTTTCCTCCTAGTGATGAACTGTCCACAATGGGACCAGCAGAAAGAGAAATCTGGGAAACGTGTATCGAGTTGAAAGAAAACATAAGTCCGTTCAAAATTCATGATGAAATGAGAGCAAACAAATGGGACAGCAAACGACCAGCTTTTACTCCAATTATTGAAGAAAATGATAGGAGCCTATATACCGACATGAAGGATTCTATAAATGAAACTGACACTGATCCAGTAACAAATGCTTTTTCTGAACTCAATGAAATATTTAATGACTATTTATCCAGATCTGAAAATGATTCTACAACAGAAAATAGTAAGTTACAAAATCTTGAGATTGAGTATATAATTGAGGGTAATGACCTTTCTGTCGATTCGGCGTCTGAAGACCAGTCAGATGTGAAAAGACATGTACGAGAGTTAGAGGGAAAGATTTCTGAGGTTCAGGCAAGTGTTACTGAATCAGATTCAGCAAGTCAAATCCTTCATGTCACAGACAATAACGAAAATCATAATATATACGAAAATAAAGAAGAAACACAATTTGGAGGCCATAAGCATTCCAATATTGTATTAGAAAGGAAAAAATATTGGGACGAAAAAATACGCCAGATTCAAGCAAAGACAGATGAAATGAAGGCACAACAAAAAAAGAGACGACTTTCTTCAAAGCCTCTTAAACACAATGATTCTTTAAGTAAGAAAAAAGGGAAGCAAATGATCAGAAATTTTTTAAACGCAAGTGACGAATATCAAAAATATTCTAAACCTGTTAATGCAATACAAATCGAAGTACAACTTCAGGAAACAACAACTGCACAATCCTTAACTGAAGTACAAGAACCTGACGTAAAACTTGTTGAAAAATGGAAGAATTTCTGGGACAATAAGCTCGAAATCGAAAAAGAAACTGAAATAAATAACTTGAGGCCAAAGTCTTCACAAAACAAAGAAATTTCTAAATCAGTAGAAAGCCTTGTAGCCAATTTGGAGGACAAAGATTTATATTCAATAGATTCAGAACAAAACTTTGAATCACCCAGCAAGCAAGAACTACCGGAAGAAGTTTTTAGAGCATTTGAAACAAGTCCTAAAAGATTTTTTGGCACATCAAGGAAACAAATTTTAAGTAAAATAGATACGTTTTTAGGTAAACCAAATGTTGATAAAAATTCTTCTAATGAAATTGCTGAGATAAGTCGCGAAACTGGTTTAGTATCTAGTCGTATATCTTTATTCCATAGCATATCTCGAACAGAAGAATTACCATGGGCACGAAGAAAAAGCCATTCACTGCATAATTTACATCAACAGAAAGAGAACGAAAAAAATGCAGTATTAGAAGAGAAAAGTAAAACGATTCATGTTAATAAAAGTCTTCATAATATTAACGAAACAAATATAATTAAGACAAACGAATCAAATATTATTAATGATGTTAGTTCAACATACAGCGAAGTTACTTCATTAATTGAGGATAATTCTGGAACGTTGCCAATAACACAGGACAAAATTGAAAAAACTAAATCGGAACATAACGTTGAGAAAAAGAAAAATTGTGTCACAATGGCTATAAAAGAGTTCAATGAGAGTAGTCAACCTGATTATAACTTCAAAAATAATAAACTCAAAACATCAATCAGTAAATCAGAAATGGATATATTTAGTAAAATATCAAATAATTCCTCAAAAGAAGATTTAGATAAATATAGATCCTATGAAGAATTGCCAAAAATTAATGTAAAAAATTTCATATCACTGTATGAAAGTGCATCAAAATCGTCACTTGAATCGTCTTCGCAATTCCCTAAGAAACAAAACATGGAATCACAAATTCGATCGAATGTGGCTAGTTCAGATTCAGGTACGTAAAATCTAGAATTCATTGCTCTCTAATATATAAACATTTAATTTATTAATATTGCATTGTCGGTTGCAGGAACTCAAAAAACAGAAAACGCAGCTAAACGTGGATCTTTGCCTGAACAACTATCTTCATCGACAAGTGGTAGCGACAGTAATTCAAGTACAAATTCACAACAAACAGCAATTTCTAGAAATATAACTCCTGAAAGTACAAGTGATTCTATGGACATTGAGGTAATCTCAAATCAAGACCAAGATTGTACCTATTTAAGCCTTTCCGATATTGACTTAGAAATAATCGAAAATAGCCCACGAATATCTCACGAACCATCACCGGAACGAAAGATAGAAACCGAAAACGTCGAATATAAAAACCGATTCCGAATTGCAAAGCAATACTTTCAGTCCCTAGAAGAACTGAGAGAAGAGAAAAAATCTAAAAAGCTCAACGAATGTGAAATGTTATTGTATGGTGCTGAAAATGAATCTCTTACATGTAAGAATGCAAAAAGACAACCAGGAAGGATTAAAAAGAAGCCTAAATCTAATTCACTGCCTTCCTCAGAAATAGCAAAAGCTTGGAATGAATTGCAAGAAAATACAGATGCAGACAGTAATAATAAGATGGTAAAGATTTCAGAAAAGTTTAACGTTGAAGACCTTTTTAATGATGTAATGGATGGCAGATTAAGCCGCCAAGGCAGCTTGCGTGGAATTCCTCATAAGAAAGCTGTTCTCGAAGCCTTTAAATCAATGGAAAATATAACAGACAAAAAACTTAATTCTTACGAAATGGCAGTATCTCAGTTAAACGATTTTGCTAAAGAGAATCAAATAAAGAATGCTCAGACGTACCTCAGCGAGTATCCGTACTTACCAACAACTGATCCATCCAAGTATCATTCAAGGCTGGATGCAAATGCTTCAGGTTTAATATCATTCAAAGAGCTCTTAGAAAAGAAACCTAGAAGAAATAGCGTGCCAGACTTGAGATTGAATCCAGCGTTTACAGTTGACTTGTAAATGTACGTTAAGATGCATTGTATAATTAAGGGCAGTATAATTATGTTTGTACCTTATAGTTTAAGGTGTGAATCTAGTATAAGCGATAATGAAAATTTTAACAAAATCCTGTCATAAAAAAACGGTAAATCTTTGTCACACAGGAAACTACCTATGTAGTAAATTATTTTCTTCAATGATAACTTAACCTCGAATAATTTGACAGTTAAATGATTTACATAGTTATCATGTGTTTTATTAGTTCTATGCATATTTTATTTAATGTGAGCTTTGTTAAGTTTTTTTGTTATGTATTATATACACTTTGAGCTATGTTCATACTTTGTCACAATTTTACGAACAATTATTTCATTCATTGATATTTTAAGTTCTTTTTAAATCAATTTGTTTTTTAAGTTTCTTGTACAATTGTACAGACATTGAATCTAATATTTAGTTCGTAAGTATAACTGTAATTATTTATTCGAAAATATATATAACATTACTTTGAACTCGAGTTTATTTTTTACTTAAGTCTTTTAATACCGAAGGATCCATATTGATATACAAAGTACGTTCTATTCGACGAACTTTAAGTGTCGCGATCCACTAAAGATCCCAGACTAGAGGCGCAAGGTGACCACAGAGTATTAATGGTTACCTTTTAAAAAAAACAGGCAGTTATCTTTTAAAGAGTTTCCAGCATGAAATAACATTTATGGACAAAACAAAGCACGCTATTCTTTACTTCGGCTGTATAACTTACAATACAAATAAATAAAATGGTTATAAAGGTTAAATAATCTAAATCCTAGAATATTGTTAAATGTTTCGTACATTAAAATGTAAACCGGGAGCCTGTGTATAAATTAGGGACGTTAATAGAAATAAAAAGCAAAACACAAGTAAACTACTAGCATTTATTTAATATGTATTTGCACATAAGTAGAGGCTGCATCGGCCCGTCGCCACGCGAGCCAGGCGGCCAGCTGTGGGTCGGATCTATCGCCTCTCGCTTCCAGCTGTTGGTAGTATGCTTCCCTTATTATCCTGAATGCATCCACGCTCCTGTACGGCAGCTTTGTGATTGGGTCTATATAGCGGGCTGGGCGTCTGTGAGACATTAATATAAAAAAATCAATTTCTAGAGTACAATAGTTTTGTTTTAAACATATTTCATCATGCTACACCACGTCAATGTCCAAAGGAATGTTCACCAGAAAGCCCAACCAAAAGATCACAGCATATCTTAACACTGTCATAGATTAACTATTGGTTCAAGAAAAGTTTTAAAATTTTAAAAAGTTAAAAATTAAAAAAAAAAAACAAATTGTAACAGTCTCTGGCTGTTTGCCTGTTCGCAAATCACGCAAAATGTGCAGAATCGATTTAACACATTATTTTTCTTAATAGCAGATATTAGTTAAGTAATATGCCATGTCTCTTAATAGAATAAGGTCTGTGAAAGTGTTAAATTGGGCTTTCACAATGTAAAAGCATTCAGACTTAAATACTGCCAGAAGTTTGAACAAGGTTGGTGGAGTTGAACGAGAAACAGCTTGATCCCTCTGTAGTATACTATAGAGGTCAATTAAAACAACTCCGTTTTTTACCGCTCAAGCTACTGCCACTACTGGTTAGCGAAAGTCTAGTAGTTTTTTTATTATTATTCAAACGGAACAGCAAACGAGCATGCAAGTCATCTAATGTTAAGTGGTCACTGCAGCCCATGGACATCCACATCAAACTTGAACTAGGACAGAACTCCTATCCGATGTTGTATGTGGATGTGTTGCTACAGCAGAGGACTAAGTAAGGAGGAATGTCTCCTATCCAGCGTCTTCTGCCTAACTATACCTTACTACTTACTTTAGTTACATCACATACCTCAGTACAGAGTATGAATCTCAATGAACAGTATCATTACAATATTCGAGATAATATGCGGTTTTTTGTTGAAATTACCAAAATAAAACATACTTAGTGACAGCACACAGCAATTGTCGCCGTCTCTTCGGCTTTCTATGTGGGAAGCAACTGTTGTAAGCTTTGTTTTTGATGTCATTCTCGAAGGAAATCAATGTTCTTTCGTAGTACTTTATATTTGGCTTCGGTTTACTTGGCTTCTCGTCTTTCCTGCAATGTAAAACCGATATTATGTTTAAGAATTTTTGTTTAATAACTTACAATAATGATCGCTTATTCGTCGATATTCGACGGTATTACATAAAACTACAAAATAAACCTTTTTTGCCTTCACACAGGCAGCCACAGACTATTAAAAAGTAACATTGGAACGAACGAAATTCACAATCGACTTGCCATTCTGACATTTCAAATTTCATTGGTGACAATCTTTACTGTGTATGGTATTGTGTGTAATGTCTTTTTATTGATTTAATGTATTTTAATGCATTTATTACTAAAAAATATTAGCATTTCACACTCCTCTATATAAACCATATGTGTGCCAAATTGCATTGTCGTGAAAAGGGGTACAAAGTTTTTACTTCACGTATTAATATGTACATTATACTACTTAAACGTCTCAACACAAAACGATTTGTCTGTATGTCTGTACGTCAGGAATGCAAAAACTGATGAACGGATTCGCGTGGGACTGCCACAGTTTAAAAACATACGACTAAACGTAAATACTGCAATTAGCTTAAACAAGTTTGGTACAGCAGAACTTTCAGTAAAGTCAACTTTCTGAGAAAAGCATTATGAAACAAATTAAACTTAAATTTTAACACTCCATTGGATTAAACAATGAATCCGTTTTGATTCAAATTCGTCTATATAATTCAGAAACAAAAACAAGATCAAAACTTCGAGTCCGTTTCTTCATATCCTTATGTATATATTTTTTTCTAATTAAAAAACGTGACCGACATAAGTCTATCTTACGGTTCCCTTACATTGTGACATCCTCAATACTGATCTCATCATCAGGCCCAACAACATCCAGGTCCATTTTGGTTGATCCTTCTGCCTTCGGTACACCTTCATCTACTTCGGACTTTGGTTCTGATATTGGCGTGTTGGCTTCACTCATATTTTCAGGGGTCAGTGGACCTGAAAAAAATAAAAAGTTGTAATCTAAATTATTATGAATATAGATTGACAGTGATCGAGTTTTGTCGAAGACTGGCATGCGGCAGCAAGAACGCTGTACCAATTCCAGCTCAGTTAGACAGAATATACTGGAGGCATTCCAACTTAGTCCTCAAGAATGGCAATGAATCCACATACAACCTCATTTACGACATTTGAGGTAGGACGTACATGGGCTATGGGGGCCCATAACATCAGGTGACCTGCATCCTATTTATGTAATATTTTAAAAAAAAACTTGCTTGTCTATAGATCACTAAAGACAATATCTCAAACACAAATTGAGCGCACTGTAGATTCTTCGGAGGACTAAAGGAGGATAGATATCTATTTAAGATATTTGTTACATACTATATATATGAGCTCAGTACTTATATGGACAGTCTACATATGTGCCACCAGTGTGGTGGACTATGGCTTAAGGAGCTTTCTTCTGAGACAGTCTCATGACACAGTAATGGAAAAGACCTGAGAAAGTCAAGCCAAGGGTGGATTGCTTATCTTAACATGCTTTTTGAGAACATTTTGAAAAAATTTTAGATGTGCATGTTTCCACGAATGCAGGCCCCGAGGGGTTGGGGTTAACAATCCCTACTAATATCATAAATGTAAATGTAAGTTTGTTTGTTACGTTTTCACGGCAAAACGGCAAAAGCCGCAGATAAAACTAGTATAATATAACAAAACATGTATTAATTAAAAGTCTGATACTTAGTAGTGCAAGCTTTTGGGGGCTGAATGGGTTAATAGTTCTTGCAAGTAATCATATTCATTGTACCAAAAACAACATACTCTCCTCGCTCTTGATCATGTCACCGAAGCCCATATCGCCAAGCAGAGTTATGCTGGGCTTGTCCTCTTCCGTTACTTCAGTTATGAAGGGGACAGAGAACGAGTGATATCTGAAAATAGCAAAATGTTGTTTTGATATTTTTATGTCATTTATTGAATGGTTTATGTAGACAATAAATTTAAATCTTAGAACACATAAAATAAACATGGTACAAAGCTATGATTACATCAAATAAAATATTTTCTAGCAGACCCGGGACTGAGACCGATATTAAATGTTGATGGTGGTAGAGTCTTATGTGACGGCTCACCTGAGGCGGCACCACCACTAACACCTATTTCTGTTGTAAAGCAGCAGTGTGAGAACTGCTGTGTTTCGGTTTAAAGGGTGTAGTTAGGTGGATGACACTGGACGGGAGGTAATCCAACATAGTCCTCAGGAGTAGCAACGCATCCATACACCACCTCAGGTGTGGATGTCCATGGGCTGTAAAGACCAGTTAACATCAGGTGGCCTGCATGCTTGTATTCTGCTAATATATTTAAAAAAAAACAACCAGTACAAGAAAATAATTTTATGTATGTTTTATGATATAATATGAAATTACTGCACAGATTTTTAAGACAATAAGTAACTGAAGTTTATGCAACAATGGATAACAAAACATATGTTTTACTGTCATTACAAGACTGTTAGCTTATCATAGCTGTTAGTTCATATTGTTCTAAATCTATGCTAAATACAAACAATCATCTTCTTACCTTATGACAGGACCAGTTATAACCTTCTTTATTGGTCGTATTTTCTTTCTTTCTAACTCACTTTGTTCAAACCTCTCTGAAAAACAAAACATTACCTATAAGCAATAACATAATAATGTTTGTAATACTCAAGCAGCTTAGTACACAATTTAACATAAACACATTTTTTGGAAACTTTATGCTCACCTAAGCTTTTAAGATTCTCCTTTTCCGTAATAAGAGCCTCTGCTAACAACTCTTCTTGTGTCAACACTCTTTCTTCCACCCTCCTGGGTTTTTTCTTCTTCAGTTCCGATCTTATTCTGATCCTCTGTAGTGTTTCCGCTGACTTTACCGCCGTGCTTTGTCTTATTGATTTTCTACCTTCTGTAATTAAAAAAAAAACGCACATTTTACCTTAAATCATATTCTTGGTCAGAACCATCTCACTTACACAGGCACACAGACTGTCTTGATGGGGAAAACACAACTGATGCAAGCTTGCTCAACGACCAACGACAAAACTATGTCAAGTACATACTCAATTCACTACAATAATTACAGGGCAAGAGAATGCACTATTTTCATTCATGCAACACTAACAGAGATAAAATATTTTTTTTACCTCTAGATAAATCTGACAAAAATCTCTCTGTGCTATCACTTGTGTCATCTTTATGTGATTTTGGCTGCTTTGGTTTCTTTGCTACAACCTTTTTAGTCTTCTCTGCTGCTGATTTCCTTTTTCTATTCGGATCCTAAATGAAATAAAACAAGAAAAACAATAAAGTTACCATATACATAAAATACTATTGTTCCAGTCTAAATTAAAAAAATTATATTAATGCAGTTTGTTCTATCCTATGCAATTTCATGCTCCGCATAAAACAAGCACGCAAACATCGAGACCAGGTACAAAAATCTAAAGTCATCACTCAAATTTCTTAAAAGGACCCTGAGACAGACAGCGACCATGGTGCCATACAGATTATGACAGAGAAAGCCTTTTAAAATACTGTGAAGTACAGAAACAATTGGCATGTACCATAAATGAAACAAAGTTCAGCATACCTTATAAATCTTACCGCTCACTTTCCTCTTCTCCCTTTTCTCCTCACCGTCCTGATCGGAGACTGGGTCATCATTCTCATCAATATCAAAGTCTGAATCAACTACATCGTCCGCCTCTTTTTCTTGACTAAAAGCATTAGCAATGTAATTACTGTGCTAGACTTCTGCCTTGGACCACTGTCCATATTCATCACAAATTACTATTAATTAATGCCATAGAAAATAATGATAGCTAGGAATTTAGTAGTTCAAATATTGGCCTCCTTCTCATGCAGAGAAGCACCTCTCATTTAATGAAGTTACTTATAAGCTAGCAAGTGCATACAAAAAATAATATTCAAATCTGATTAGGAAGTTCAAACACCCCAGGTTGTGTATTAATCTCCATATAAAATAAGATAGTCAAGGAAAATGTCACGCTAGAAAAAAATTAAATATTTTACGTAAAGTAACGTAAAGACGCCGCCAGGAAAATACTCGTAGATACGCCAATAAGCAATGGTTCTCAGGACAGAAAGGTACTTACACATAATCATTATCCTCTGTTGTTTCTTGGAAGCCGCCGTACGTAGTTTTATAGAAATCATCTTCTTCCTCCTCATCCAACAATTTTGCCATACGATTCCCGGCATTTGATCGACGCTCCCTTTGAGCCATTCTACCTAACTAAATAAATTTTCTAATTATGAGTGTGAATTATGTAATGTGCTGTGGATTTCATTTTCATTTATTAAAACAGAACTTCAATTGCACACAAACACAAACAAACATCAGATCTATCAAAGTTGTGTGGCATCACAGCGCAACAAAATTGACATCTGTCACAACCGCTGCTGAAGTGCTGTTTGTTGACGTGCACGACATTTTTTATTATCACAGAGTATATATTACAATACAGTGGTCGTATTTCGCTTACAGATTATAAAAATAATATTTCTGAAGATTGCCTTGTGCTGATTGTGGTAAGATGGGGAGCGGGGGAAATTAGTTATGAAGAAACGTGTCTTCAGTGTGTAAATTATACCGGATACTTGCAATTTATGTAATAGGGTTAGTTCAAAAAGACACACTCGTAATCGTAATCATATTTGAGTATTTGGGCACAAAAATATATTTCGAAAATGAATTGAATCAGTCAGTCAAGTCATAAAACTTTTCAGTGACGAAGTATACAAGTTACCCACCAAGATTATCTAATATAAAATATCGTAACAAATTAGCTCAAGCACAGGCTTGTTATAAAACATAAAAGTCGAATAAAAACATTTACATTTTAACTATGACTTTTTAATATACCGACGAGAAGTAAATGAAAACAGTAATTTTACATTTGTGACGCTTTTTTATTTGTATAGATATTCCACAAAATAACTGCCTCAACTAACTGCATGATAACATAATAAAAAATGTAATCGGATTGTAAGAAATTAGCGTTTATTGATTCATAACATCCCACACTGACAATTTTTTTTTTATTTTATTCAAGATTTAAACATTACATTTTAAAATGTCTACGCCTCCCTGATGTCAAACATTCTCTTCAAGAAGTAGATGCACCGAACATTAGGTACAAAAATGTTTCTTGGTAAGGTAAAAAAATAATAAAAAAATCGATCTTCACTATTTGTCAGATATTGTACAATTTTTATCAATCTTAAAAAGAGACAAATCGTTTAACCGCTTTTTACCATTGCCAAGGCCTAAAGGCAATTAAAATTTTGCGAATCATTGTAGATCCCGTCGTTGAGACGATAATTAAAAAAACTTCAATATATATTAACAATATACTCTGCTTCTGCTTCTTGTGAATGAACAGAAACAGATTACAAAATTATCTAAATCATAATGATCTAACAATATAATTAAGATAATTATTTAGGTAAGGCTATGTTTGTTTTGTTCTGTATTGAATTAAAAATATTAACAATCATTAAACATTAGGATCATAAGGTCCGGCATGTACTTAGCAAAGTATGGAGAACGCAAAAACAGTTTTACTAAATAGTTTATAAAGATTTTTGTAATGATTTTAATTGAATAAATAGTAACGAAAGAGGTGGCTTATACTCTTACTTAGAATTAGGTAGTAAACTTTAATTTAAAAAAATTCATGTGTAGGTAATATACGTATTATTATTATTAAATATTAATACATAAATATAAAATCATCAAGTTTATTTTCTTTTTTTTCGTAAATTTGAGTTAGCAAGTAAATTAATAAGCTAATTTATTAATGAATATACTTTGCTTGTTATAATGGTCATAGGGTAGATAAATAAAAAAACATATTTTTGTTTTTGTGCGATTTATTTAATTTTAACAGTTATAAGATTTTACATCAGTCATCGTTAGCTATTGGAAAGATCTGTCCGTCAGGTCCTGACAGCCCATTTCTCACTGATCGAGGTCGCAATCATTTTACCTTTCTCTTTTATATCGAGTTGAAATGACAAAATGGAAGACAATTTGTTGGAGAAAATATGAACGATAAATAACTTCATACATCTATTATGCATCTATTACTAACTATTAGATAGTTGACTTTTGAATACCTACCACAGATTAATTTTTTTTCGTAATTACCTTTTATATTTAAACCGTATTTTTCTTAGTATCATAAAGTGTATTAAATTCAGGGATCTGTAAAACCAAAATCAACTGTTTTTTAATTCAAAATAATGTTATTGCAACCAGTAGAAAATCACTAATTTTTTATAACAAACTTTTCACACTTAAAGTCCACCAATTCGTCATTTCAATTCAAATAGAAGACGATTTTTAATTTTAGATAGACAGTACACTATATTAATTATGTTTAGTAACTATTAACTTCATAAAAGTTTTAGTTTCGTTTCAAGTTACAATAATTTGTGAAATACATTTTTTTCCTAATTATCTTTACGATATCTTAGAAATGATTATTGCTATGAGCTCATGAGATATTTTGGTACAAATTATAATTATGTGTTTAAAGATTAGTAAGAGTCTTACTTTCATTCTTATGACAAGTTCTTTTAAATATTTAATAACTAATTTATAACTGTAAATAAAAATACAAATTTTAATGTGCTGTCACTTTGGTAAATTATTTTAAGTGCCATGATGCACTTTTAGCATGTATTATATGCCAAGACATTTTTAATTAAGCGACTGATTTTCTCAGCGTGTATGGTACAAAGTGTTGTGTTCTATAAATTTAGGAATAGTGCACATAGATAATATTAAGCGCTCTGTGTGTTTACACATTTAGCGCACGCACCCCAAAAAAAACACGAATTTCCTAAAAACTAAAAAATATGTAACTTAAATTAGGGAATAATTTAAAAACCAACAACAAAATGAGACGGAAATGGAATGTTCGGGGATTAAAACTTGAGTGATGCTCGTATCATTGAAAATACTCTTGAGTTCATTATAATTATTAAACTATCAT
>DWKW01000753.1:0-14820 GCA_018250115.1 Doberes anticus
CGGTTTGAAGGGTGTGGTTAGGCAGAGGACACTGGACAAGAGGTATTCCAACTTAGTCCTCATGAGTAGCAACGCATTCACATACGATCTCAGATAGGACTTTCGTCCTGGTTGAGGTTTGATGTGGATGTCCATGAGCTGCAGTGACCACTTAACATCAGGTGGCCTGCATGCTTCGTTTGCTATTTTTAACTATAAAAAAAAATCGTATTTGGCCAGCGTGGTGAACTATGACCTAAATCCTCCACGCGCATCATCTCTTCCCAGCTGTGAGAAAATAATGGGTCAACGATGACTAAGTTAATTGCGAATAGGTTAAGAAAATCATAACATAAACCACTGCATTTCACACCGTAAAACCTTAATTGCATTTCGAGTTAATTCGATAACTTAATGAAGTGTTCGAAACATAAATTGGTATTGGATAAATGTATTAACGCCTGAAATCTGGATTTCTGGATAAACCACAAGAATGCTCATGCTTTTATTTAAGTTTAGAATTGCCGTATATATATATAATAATACACACGTAACTCAAATTATTAGAAATTATTATTATTTATAAATTACGTGCTTATTACAAATTAGCTATCATTCAAAACATAGTGAGGAAATCAATCCGCACTTGGTCAGTGTGGTGTACTATGGCCTAAACCCTCAGTGACGTACGTCATCATGGCGAATATTAAGCAATAATGTTACGGTTTTTACACAGTTATTTATATTCTTCGTTGTATTTCTGTAAAGTCTGCTATCATCTCATTGGAGAAGTCTCGTCGGGACCGAAAACTTAGCGCTATAAAGTCGTCCAGACCCGTAATACATGAAGTTCGTTGCTTAAAACTAATTTTAAGAATGTCTGGCAAGTTTGTGATATTATCAATATATATTATCTTATATACTCTGAAGACTGTCTCTGGAGAAATAGCAAGAATAGCATTCTGTTAAAAGGTTACCTACCTAGAAGTGTCCTTGGCTGAAGTGTGACGCATCCAGTGTGAATGTACTCTATGAGCTGGCGGAACACATCAGGCTCGAACTCTTCAATGATGAGGGTCTGGTGTTGTTGTGATGAGGGCTGTTGTGTGAAAAAGGGAAATATTAATACAGGGACTACAGCGTGAACTGTAGATTTATAATATTACGTAACTTGCGAAGAAGCTTGGTTCTCAAATGGGAGAAACGATAATAATTTACAGAAAGAAGACGAATATAGGATATTATGCCATGTTGTACATGGAGAATGACATTTTTTTGTACAAACGGAATAGCTAACAAGTATACAGGCCATCTAACGTTAAGTGGTCACTGCAGACATCCACATCCAACCACAAATAGGACTGAAGTCGTACGTAAATGCATACTACTGAGGACTAATGCTTCTTGCCCTGCATCTTCTGCCCAACCACGTCACTCTAACCGAAACGCAACAGTGCTTACACTGCTGCTTTACGGCAGAAATAGGCTTCGGTGGTGTCGACGCAGGCGAGCCACCGACCCCTATACGTACTGTTGGTACGAACTATTACTTATATTTTAATTTTGTCATAAAATTACGTGTCCTCCTGAGCAAATATATTTTCAGCAGTACATATTTATTAAGACATATTTTAAACCATGAATATGCCTAAATTATGTCAATCTTATATAAACATTAAATCAAAATATTATACAAACTGTTTTACAAATTATAAATAAGAATTATAAATGGACTAAAGTACATAGTAACAAACATAAATCTTAGTTAAATTGGATTCTCATCGCGTTTCAAACTTCATTTGAAAACTTCAGCGTTTCGACGTGAATGTCAAACAATATTTCAATATAGAAGCATCAAAACTACCGACAAAGTTTCAATTAGGTTGTAAGACTAATTTGGAGCGTCTCCTCGCTTTGCAAATTAATTTCGTTAAGCATACATTATCCTACTTCTTCATACAAATAGGTAGATAGAAGCAATTATTAACTTAAGTACGTACATAATGTTAATGTCAGCTAAAACAAAATTAATTAATTAAGGAAAGTCGTTAATAAAGATAACATGCCGAAAGGTGCTTTAACAAAGTAATATGTACGAGAACATAATATTAATTAAGTTATAATAAAAAATATAAAAAATAAAATTGCCTTACATTGCCCTCAGATTTTCAAAACTTTGAGGATTAATTAAAAAAAAAGATCTCAAAGTATTGTTTGTGTAAATACAGAAATTTAGAAATAATTGCCAATCGTACCATGCATGAAAATTTCGACGGGAACAAACCTATGTAAAATAATTGAACGAAAAGTACAAATGTTTAATGTTATTTAAATTTGCCGTAGCTACAAAATAATACTATAAAAGTGAAAAGTATTGTACAGTACGACATCGAAACTCGAATCGACGGAACGAGACCTACAACGTCGTTAAGACTTGTTCCACCGAGGGCGAGAAACGAGCGACGAGATAAACGTATTTAGTGACAAGCTTATATAACAAGCTGGTAAGGTATGACAGCTAGGAAATGAAAGGCGTAAACGACATAAAGAAGAAGTTTATATCATTAATCACAATAATTGACTAAATTAAAAGTGCACAGTGATTCAATTAGCCATCTACCCGCCCATGGTGGATCAAGTCTATAAGTTTGATTTTACCTCTTGTATCGGAGCCAATTGCTGCGCGAATGACGATCTCTGTGGTGGACATAGTAAAAATAATTTAATGCGATACTGATGAAATGTTATGACAAGGGAAACTAATAGAGAGTAAAGTCAAAATTACAATATTGATCACTATATCAATTGATCAAGATATCTTCACAATGATCAACGTACGAAGCCATAGGTATCGTAACAAAAAATTAACCATAGTTGTGTTACTTCTGTAAGACTACTTACTTTTTTTGCATTTTCTCTGCTTATTATTTTACTTTACCAAAATCAACATAAACGAATAGTAAAATGTGATTGATACTTCCAATCTACGTATTTTACTTCGCAGCTCAAGAAGTTATCTACGTCTATTGAGCTTTGAAGCATTATTTAAAAACGTTTATTCAAATCCTTCATCTGAGCGAAAAATTAAATGTTTGAGATAGATATTGAAAAATATTGGTTCTTCATAAAAACCACAAGATTGTACCTACAGTGAATGAAAATTTTTAACAGACATTTCTTCTAAAAATAAGAAAGATATTATAAACCATTATTTATTTTTTACGCCGAGGATATGGAATTGATTTTAATTAGGTAATTTATTAACCAGTTTTACTTCAGATATTTTTTTTCCCTCTCATAACAATAGGATGATATTGGTGATAAGCTTATTACTATAAAATTTATATTCATAGACTATATATGTAGTCTACATTTCAGTTCCAAAATGTAGTCTGGGACCATGCTCGGACATCACAAACAAATATTGTTTATTGTGCACCACACAGCGATAAATAAATATTGATAACTTACAATAATAGTAGCCAAAAGGTACAATAGCGGTAGAAAACCAGTTATAGAACAAAAAAGGAAAGGAGTAGGCGGTTAGTCCACCACCGCTGTCACAGTGACGTCAGCGAAAAAGAAATGACGGCGCCTAAGTAGCGATACATAAGCTTTTTACCGCACGTCCGTGCAAATAATCCCCTTCGGAAGACGATGAAGATTTTTAACCATCATCTTCCCGGGCACTACACAGAACACTCGCCGGCGAGGACGAAGACCCGCGTTCTACTGGGCAGTCATGCGGGGGATTGTCATCTTCTGACCATCATCGTAAATTACACACCGTTTCGACCTGAACCGAGGACGACGAGGACTCCCACTCACTTTAAGCCTGGGTGAGCCCTTCCAGTTCCCCACAAAAAACTCAGTGAAGCTGTAAAGACCGATAGGGCCCGCAGCGTGTGATATTAGAAAAAAAAGCACGTGCGTCACCAGATGTTTTGAGTAGTTCAACAGTAGCACTAGAACTCGACTCAAAATGACGGGACAATATGCATTACAACACATGTTTGATCTTGCCCACACGCTTCGTTCGGTTTTCGTTTTATCTACCCTACTCTTATAACATAATTGCTTCGATCGTAATAGAAATGGTCAAAAAATTTAAATAAGACATTTACTCATAAACAAGTGTTGTCGAAAGTAAAAATTGTTTGTGGGATAAAAACAAGGATCTGTCCTATGGAAAAATTTGGAAGATAGAGTTATATTTAATTTTAATGTCGATGCCAGTTAAACCGAGCCATTATCCTAGTTTGTTTTATTTCTAAAGCAAACTGAACCGAACTGCGACCAAACTCGAGGTAGTAGACATACGATCACCGTCACATGGCAGTTATGTAATCTCGTTTCTCGACAACGTCCCGGTGACGGCTACGGTGGTGAAACGCCCGTAGGCTTGTACATACGAGTACATATAAAGGACAATAAACTGAAGAACTGTTATTCTTAAACAGAAGTTATACATCTTATTATATAATTATACCGTAAATCGTACATTTTTATGTCTTCAGTATTAATTTAAAGTGAAGTTAGTATGCGCTAGACTACCTGAATCTGAATTGACAATGAAAACTATATTAAAGGAAGTTTACAATACGCTTTAAAAGAAAAACTGCTTCGTTACGCTCCGAGAATGCCTCATATTATTACTCTTTCGATATCATACATACTCCTTATATACAAGGCCCAGTGATAAAGAGTAATGTGTAAGTCTTGTAAGTATCAAGTTTTACAGATTTTTTGGCGTTTAAGATATTTTAGTCTTGATTCGTATATAACTTCTCATATAACATTGGTACAGCGATCTAAAAAGTTGATACGTCTCGCGTGATTAGGCTCAAGTCTACAAGCAAAAAAACTTTTACATTTATTTGTTACGTGAGCTATGTATAAATAGGGACCAAATATCCGTACGGCGCTGTGGTCAACATGCGGTCTGCCGTTCGGAGGATCCTGGGTTGAATTCCTAGCGGTACAGAAATTTTAATGATAAATTTAGATTTCTGTACTTGGTCTGGGTGTCTTGTTTCTGTGTGTATCCATAGCATCCAAACACAGAGGATCCTAGTGTGAGGCTAGGAGCTTAAAACGTTATTCATTTATTTATTCATTCACTCACGCTTGTATTATTTAACAAAATACCTGCTCCTTTTGTACAATTTGTACAATATTATATACGAAGAGCGGTCAGCATATTGCCAAATTCACTATGCCGTATGACCCCATAATGCACTGGTCCGTGTTCAAATCGAAGGAGAGCATAAAATCAATTTTACGGTCCGAGCGAGAATTTTACGAGCGCATGTCTGAGCAAAACAATTTGGTCTAACCAAATAATGTTACATTTCACATTAATGTTGTGTTCAAAATTCTTGGTTGTGAAAATATCTTGTCAGACAGAACGAGAATTTAATTAAACTTTTATAACTCTGATGTTAGTACATTGTAAGTGAGCAAGGGATGATCAAAGCCCGCACGTGCGTTCGTAAAATGTTCTAGCTAATAGTAAATGTTATTACAGGCACGTTGTAAATATTGAGGATTAATATTTAAAATGTTCGTACCGGACAGTTTTGTATTCCGAATTCGAATTGAAAAATCTTTGCTTTAGGATTTCGGTTCCAATATGACATAAGTATATGTGCACTGCACTATATTACACCAGTGAAGAACGGAAAATTCAATGGACCCCAATTTACATTTTTCAGATAGAAAGGCAATAACTATTTTACGGTATCGTACGGTATTTTACGGTAGAAATTGACGGTGTTCAATTTATTATTCACTTTACATTCTTATTATTTGCTTACAGTTAATTTTTCGTAGGTAAAAGTTAATTAGAAAATAATTAAATTACCTGTTGTGCGGCGTTTTGAAGGTTGAGGAGTGGTTCCGAAGACCTCTTGAGGAACAGCCTCAGTTTATTTTCTCTCGGGGCTGGTTCCTTCTTCCTTTGAGGACTTGGAGCTTGATAGAGCATCTTTTGGAACACTCTGTAGGAGAAGATTTCTAAATAATCACAGTTCGTGACACCAGTTTATTCAGAACCACGTCAAATTTGATCGTGAATGACCATAAGGTCCTCCTATGGTTGGTTGGACCAACCATAAGGTTGTCCTATGTCACATTGATTAATATTTTGTTAATTAATACTTTCACTAAAATATGTAATGGAATAAGTTTTACATTAGAGGATCTACTATAGAATATATAAAATATTATTATTATGATCTTATATCATAGACCTATGCCCAGAAGTGGGTCAATAATGGGTTGATGATGATGTTAGTGGAAACAATCCTCATCGGAACTGCCAAAACCAAGAGTAGTTAATGTTAACGAAGGCCGCCTGATGTTGAATGGTCACTGAAGCCCACGCACGTCCACATCCAACGCCGTATATGACTAAACGTCGATATGTCGTAACCCATCTTACGTCAATCTTGCACCGAAGTATTACAGTGACCACATCAATGAGGTGTTTTCAGTAAACGCCACATTATCTGAAGCTTTTAACATAACTCGCTGAAACGAGTCACATAGGTAAACACAATTAAAATAAAAACGAGTTGAGTAAAAATGCAATCCAAAAACTCGTTATAAAGGAATTAATTTACAAACGGAACGTCACTTACGCTGTATGTTTTGTTTATTTTGTTTTCTACAAAGTCGACAGGGTGTTTCGTTCGGCTGGAAATGGCATTTTAAACTATCAACGGTGTTTTTAATTTGTTTATTTCTTTTTTCTTTTCTGATACAACTTGAATTCATGTCGATGTTTTATTAAAATGTAACGAAGTCAGTCAGCGTCAGTGAGCGTAAATAAGAATTATGGAGATCGGTAAAGCCTTTAAGAGTTAATATTTGGAACGATATTAAATACGATTAGATTAGATCAGAGAGATTTTTTACAAATTCATTATATTAACGGAGTAGTATACCGGCACTTGGTGTCAAGTGGCCATTACACCCTATGGATATTCACATACAACCACAACTAGGACCCAAGTCCTGTCTTAGGTAGTAAGTGGACTACCTCCTTTCCATTGTCTCCTGACTAACTACACTCATCAAATTAAAACACAGCAGTGTTGCTTTACGGCAGAAATAGTTGCTGTGGTGGTCGATGTCATTATACCTACGGCATAAAACTCTACCACCATCTATACGTAAATAGTTAGAATACACTGTATTAGTTACCATAAAATTTACAAGAAAGTTATTTAATAGTTAAACCTTAAAACTAAACAAACTGAGTATGTAATATGAGCCATGAAAAAAAACCTCTAGTGTAGAAAAAATACTTAAGCTAAAAAATTTAAGTAAAATTCCCTTTACATTGTTCGAAGAACAAATAAACCTAACCTAAAAATTTTCAATGTAGGAAAGTCTGAATAATTTATGTCAAAAACCTAGGAACAATTTTTTATAATCTAATTTGTGTCTACATAGCATCTGACCTCTCTAACATTCAAGAAAGGTCAGAAGTCGTTTTATTCTTATGAATAAATTCTATTTATGTCTGTGATGTAATGGTGCAAAGATAAAATAGTGAAAATGCAGGGGTAGCAGAAATTTCACTTTACTGTTGCGAAATTGTATTAGAAAAAGTCAAGCTGAAGGGTACGCTAATGGATCCTCAATGTACATAGAAAAATATATATTTTCACCGTCTGCAGTTTAAAAGCTCTTTAGCCGGCAAAAGGGATAGAAGTCTTTGTTCTCGGGCGAAAGAAAGGAATTTATTGGATCGAATATGTTAATTTCAAGATGTTTATGCGAAGGGTACTCAAGATTGGGATTTTGTAGCAACTTTTAGCACTTTTCAGGTTTGAAAATATATTCATGATAGCATCAATGAAAAATTGTATGACCCGAATTTTTGTAGAATATTTATGAGGTCTGCAAGGGTCGCTTGATACTGTAGCTTTTGAGGTAGCACCACGAATTCTTTCTGAGTATTTATTAAGGAAGGATGAATTGTTCGTTTAGTTATAAAGCTAAAAAAACACGGGTACACTGATTAAAATCTACGATAGACTACACTATCGTCTGCGACGATGTTATTACTCAAGAGTAATTTAAAACATTACTGCATAATAATATTAGATCGGTTATTTAAACGTATGGTGTATATATAAATAAATAAAAAATTGCCATTTCATTAAAATCCACAAATCTTTACATAATTTTCCTATTTAACTATGTAAAAGGTTTTTTTTAAAGAAGTTTTCCTTTATTTTGCATAGAATAAGATTTCATAGAATTCAGCAGTTACTGCGTGATTAGCTAGCAAACTTTCTGAATGGATTTTCCATCCGTCATCACAAATTTTCACATTTATTTTTCATAATTATAGTAAGAAATAAAATTGTGTAAAGATCAGTAGAAAGAGTAACTTAACGAGTTAAACGGTAAAGGTGAAGTCGAACCACATTGTATTCGGCAACTTAGAACCTATCGGACGGGGAGGATCGAGCAGGATTGGGGAGGATCGAGCAAGATGGGGGAGGATCGAGCAATTAAGAAACAATCCCCACATCGAAAACTTTTGAACACTGGAAGGTCGAAAGTCATCAGGCGATCCAAGTATCATGGAAGAATGAGATCAAGAAAAACCGATAGAAATTTCAAGTCACTGTTTGAAACTAGTTGGAAGCGGACAAAAATGGAGAGCGATAGTGTCATCTTGTGTCGGTGGCTAAGACACAATTTTTTACTTTTCACCCATTTGGCGTTAAGTTTCATTTTTATTTTTAACCGGTAATTGAATGGCCTTGATCGTGATTCCGTCTGATGGAGCGAAGATGTGTTCTAAGATGAACCACGCTAGCCTAGGACTAATATTTTCTCCTTTGTCTTAAAAACTCGTGGGTCTTAACCATTACTGTTAATAAATAACCAACCAGTGATATTTTTAGCACTGGTTTTTTTACTTCATGGAAAAGTTGGCATTGGAGGCTCAACATACTACGGAGTTTCAATTCTGAAATAAATTTCCTACGATACGAAATTTCCTACTGTATTGATGAGAATGTCGCAAGTCAATTAACAGAACCAGCGAACCTACAGGAAATGGAAAAAAAAAGAAACGAATTTCCCGTCATACGAAAAAAACGTTCGTGCAATCACTGCCCTGTTAAGAGTACTATTTTTATTGACACATCTTCATCCAACACATTGAAATTGTTCCCAACATCTAAAGTGACCTGCCTCAGTCTTACCTGCTCCTAGCAGCCAGTACGGCCTTGACGGCACAAACTGGCTCTCTTGTGTCCCCCACGAGGAAGGTGACGTCACATAGTTCGGGCATAGACGCGAGGAACTTCATGTCCTCGGCCAGCCCTGACTTGTTCTCGAATGTGCTGAGGTCTGGCTCTGCCTCCATGGCCGCTAACACCCCGCTTCTCATTGACGACTGGAACAAAAAGTATTTTTGTAAAAAAAAGAAGCTATTCAAGACATTCCTAGGATCTACGAAAAACAGTCTCGAATATTATTACTGGGACGTGCTTCGATGTCAGTAAACAAATTTAGATTGAATTTACGAGATAGGTCATACCAAAGACAAACTTAGTTCGATTTAGTTATATAACCAGATTACAATAATCAACAATATAAATTTACGAATACTTCTGGTAATAGCTATGTAAATCATAATATTAACTGAAGATTAATACTGTCTGGAATAAATCGCAATGTCCTTCAACATGCGCTGCATAAGCGTATTTATGGCATAGGGCAGGACAGTTATGAGTCCAGATGGAAGCTCAATCTTTAATGGGTAGTATATTTAAGATTGCTATGTAGATATCCATACGAACTATGTTTGGACAGACGACTAAGATCTTCTGGACGATTTACTATTTGAAAAGACTTTGTGGGATCGAAGAACTGTACTTCACTCCTACGTATATGAGGTTGTAGCTGTTGTGGGTTGATCATTTGATCAAGTGACCCGAATGCCTATTTATAAAATAAAACAATACCTAAGAAAATATTAATATTACTGTGCTATCAGTGTATTGCTTTGGCTACTGTATCTCCTTTTTCCCCTTTACCTTCTCAATCCCCCTTTTTGATCCCTTATTTAATTAAGCTCAATATCTGAGATAAGAGGATTAAGTAAAGATCAAAGTTCAGAACTAATCAAAGAGAACTAAACCGTAGAAGCGATTGCTTTTATCAAACTCAACTTGAAAATATATCAACTCTCGCTTCGGGGTAAGTTCACAAATTGCTTATCTGAGGCCGTACGTGGATGCGTTGCTACTCCTGAGGACTAAGTTAAAATGCCTGTCTAATTCTCTATTGAATGGCTATGTCTATTCTGCCTAACCACACTCGTGAAAGGGTAACGCAGTAGTTCTCACACTACTGCTGTGTTTATTTATAATTTCCACATACACTTTTATTTCATTTGTCACAGTGTTTTAACAAATGAAATAAGAGTGTTTTCAAGAAGCAATTTTATACCGAATATTAATCATTAAAAAAATAGTATTCTCGCCCTCCCGTTCCGGTAGATCGGGGTTCAATTCAAATCGTAATAAAGACTACAGTTACAAAATATTTAGGCACCAAATTTTAAAAATTAACTAAATTTCCAATCGCGTTTCCAAGCGTTGTCGCCGCTTGTGCTTGTAGAAAGAAATAACCGTTTTAATAGACTTGACTTGTCTGGTTCTATTGTATCGATCCTCACAAACTTTCGTATTTGCATAATGAAATTGTCTTTTCTACAAGTAGCGTGTACAAATATACTGCTTTTTTGGGTATAAGAATAGTCTTTGTCATAGTCAATAGTGAAAAGGTCACATTAATTTAGTTGACGCTCAAAAAATAAGACTTCTGGCAGCTTTCATGGGTACGTATTTCTTGAAACTTGAAAAAAACTTAATTAAAGAACCAACAAGTAATTTACAGCTGCAATATCCAAGAATGAAATATGGTAGGGTTTTTTTTTATTTCTAAGTCAAAACTTGCTAGAACTGTAAATTATTGTACTGTAGATTATTTCGCGGAACAGCAGTGTCCTCATTGTCCCACAGGTATAGGGTTCCGCTCAGACATGAGAAAGCCATAGTCTATTAAGCTGGCCTAGTGCGTATTTGAGGACTTCATATGCCTTTGACATTTTTTATTTTTTTAATGAATGACTTCGAAATTCCGTACCAGGATTCGAACCTGGAGAATTAGGTCGAGACTACTTTTTAAATATGAATGGAATAGCAACCGGATGTTAAATGGTCACTGCAGCCCATGGACATCAAGCCTCAACTAAGAAGGAAGTCCTATCTGAGGTCGGCATTGCTACTCCAGAGGATTCATTTAGAATGCCTCCGGTCCAGTGTCTTTTGCCGGACCACACCCTACAAACCGAAACAAAGCAATACTCACACTTCTGCTTTACAGCAGAAAATGTCAGTGATGCCGCCTCAGATGAGCCTTCAACATGAAACTCTGCCACCATATTAACCACTAAGTTATCACGGCTCTCATTCATGGATAAATTTTTATATTTAAAAAATATGAATATCGATTATTTGTTTTAATTTAGTCGAGAACAAAAAAATATTAAGCAAATCCTACAAGTTGTCTACAACTTCGGTATTAAAATAAAAATAAGACCGAATTCAAATACTGTAGAGAAATTATTACAGATTATAGAAAATGAAAATAATCATAAAATATCGGCGCGTTTGATCAAAATTATATTAATTTGTAATTCGCCCGTAAATTATATCTATATATTGGGCATTTTTAATAATATGTTTCTGATTTTTGCATCCAGCATCAACGTCACCAACATTTTAAAATGCGTACTGCTTAGCTCTTTTTAATGTTAAGCAAGTAACAACTTTGGTATTTCGTACCGAAATCCATCGAAAATACGAATGGCAAAAGGAGTAGAAACTAAAAATAGATAAAAAAAATTGCACTGCTTCGTATTACGGGAAAATTAAAAGAAAATGTTTTTAGAATAATTTTTTTTTTATCGTTATACCAAAAAAATATACCTAATTAAATGACATCAATTCAAAATTATATTCACTTACTTCATCCAAACTAAAGTGCCTTGTGATGGTAATATCCATTTTCACGTTCAAGTTTTACGACAAATAACAAAGACAATCAATTCTTTATTTGAATTTGGCTCGCGACCGTTCGGGCCAAGATACAAACCCCAACTGAGAGAAAAGTGGAAACGAACAGGGTGCGTCACCACGTAAAGCGTTTGGCTCAAGTCAAAAGCGGTTCTGGATTAGACATTGAAAGTTAGATCAAGCTGGAATCATTTATGTAGATGTCAATAACATAAGTTATTTAATTTTGGATTAACAATATTTTTTATTCCGCCATTAGTTATTCCGATTATCGTTTTATTTCACGTATGTAAGGTCAAATCAGACAAACCAAAGGTTTTCAAAAATGTACTAAAAATCCAATTTCTCTATGAAAAATTAAACGACTTCTTGTTCGATATTTATTGATCGTTATTCCGATCAAAGGCGCCAAACAATTGAAAAATACATTTGTAAAATCTGTATTATCGTTTTCAAACCACGTATAAAGTCCCCAACATTGTTTATCGGTTTATTTTTGAGAAAAAAATGTGGCGTTCTAGTTTTTTTGCAAATTTTTATTTCCTATTCAAAATATTTTATACACCCTGACTGTAAATTCTTGTATTGTTTTCCATGTGAGTTGACATGTTCCATTTGTCACAGAATTATCTTTTATTTTCTTTTTACATTACGTACACACGCGTTTAATTTTTTTACTTGAAAACTATGAAAAAAAAAACTTTTTTTTATTTTCTAAGCTCACGTATTCATATATAGATTTTTATCACTACTATTAATTTAAATGATGACCCATTGCTGACAAGAATTTAAATTAATTTTAATAATAACAATAACACCCATAGCCCCACATTAGTATTCCTTGTGTCGTGGGATTCATGGTTGTCCATGCTTGTGCACAGAAACAAGCAAACAAACATCTAGACTAGATACAGATATCTAAATTCATCATTAAATTTCTAGGCCGTTGGAAATCGAACCCAGGACCTTCCGAATGGCAGAAAGTATGTTGATCACGGCGCCAGACGGGTCGTCGGATTTTATCGTCCAACTCAATAAAAAATGTAATATAATAATAGTAATGTTATATAAATCATAATTATTATATTTAAGTGACATAAATCTGCAGAGAAGCAGCGAAATATTGTGTGGCTTCCAACCCATGCAAGCGTACGTTTCATTATTACAGTTCCTTAGCGGCTGTGAGCTTCCACATTTATGTATGTATGTATGTATGTCCATGTGTAATTAAAGAATCTTATAGGATAGTCATAAAAAGATAGTCACTAAAATGAACTTTGTTTTGTGTTAAAGGACAAAAGAATGCATGTCATCAGATAACTGTCACTGTTGCCCATGGACATTTTGATCTACACAGATGGTTCTAGCGTTATGTCGAAGGTTCTGCCCTAAAGCAACAGATTGTTCCAATTTTGTCCCCGGTAGTAGTGACGCATAGACGTAGGAAGCAGGACTTTGGCCTCTTGTTAGGTTGGATATTCATGGGCTGCAGTGATCACTTAACATAAAGCTTTGCCCACCTCGTTTTTCCCTGTATTGTATACTAAATGTAAATACTCGAGTTTTTGTGCTTAAACGTTCACATTTAAATTTAATTGTACTTCAGCTTCATAAATACGAATAAGGGTGTTTACAAATTTAGTTTTGTTTGCTACGACATTTCAACAAAAAGACTAATTACGAGGACCTAATGTTTTATCTCTTAAATGTATGTACATACGAGTACATACGAGAGGGAAAGTTGCAGATAACAGCCATATAGATATGTATCTAGTGTACTAACATAATGTATATAAAAATGGAGTTTGAATCAAAAGTTTAATTACTATCACTTGTCGCAGAAATCTGACGGACGCAAAATTTTAATTAAAGTTGCGTTTGTGAGAGATTATAATTGGCGTTGCAACGTCATGACCACTGTTCCGTAAAGCAGCGTTTTTTTGAGTTTAAACCAACACACTGGTGTCAGTAGCGTTCCCATTTATTCTTCAGGAATGGCAACATGTATTTTGTCGACCCCAATGGTCGGACTTCGTTCTTATTTAATAGTGGACCTGGATATCCATGGACTACAGTGACAACTTAACATCAGATTTTGATGATGGTAGGGTCTTATGTCAAAGGCTTGTCTGCGGCGGCACCACCCCTGCGCCTTTTTCTGACGTACATCAGCAGTGTGATAACTGCTGTGTTTCGGTTTGAAGGGTGTGGTTAGAAGACACTGGACAGGTAGGCATTCCAACTTAGTCCTCAGGAGTTGCTACCTAAGTCCGATGTCTTCTACCTAACTCCACCCTGCGAACCGAAACAAAATTAAAATGGTTTCTTTGTTTTTCAATGATATGCGGCTTCAACGTTAGTTACGTTAGTGTAGTAAAATAATAAATATAAAATATTCATGCCCAACTCGCATGACACAGTAATCAACGTGCCGGTCTGCCTTTTGGAGGGTCCTGGGTTCGATTCCCGGAGAACATAAATTTGAATGATCAAATTACATTTCCGACACAAGGAATATTGTGGGGTTATGACCTTGAAGCGTTACTTATTTAGTATTACTCATCAGTATTTCTATAATTTGAGCGATATGAAACAACTGATGATGTAGAGAGATGAGAGATGAGAGATGTAGATGTAGAGTCTTATGTCAAAGGCTCGCTTGCGGCTGCACCACCGTTGCACCTATTTCCTTCGTAAAACAGCAGTGTGAGAAGTGCTGTATTTCGGT